>JBBBWG010014446.1:34801-72178 GCA_037176905.1 Azolla pinnata
TTGAGCTCTAGCTATTAGCTTAGTGAACAATTAGTAGAAATTTCCACATCAAATTTGTTCAGTTATTGCATATTCTCTGTAGAGACTAAGGGCGCTGTAGAGCAAGATGCATGGCTTATCGGGTTTGAATATTACTTATTTTCCATTTTTCCATTTCATTTTGTACATTGGATAAGAACCAAGCATTTCCAGGTTCGGAATTTTCCTGAGCTAATCAATAATTTGAGCATATATAGCCAAATTTACCATGGTGTTTTCATGCGAAAAATGTGGCTTTTGTTTTGCAGTGTAGAGTTGAGTGATAGCGATCTTCTTCCAGATGCTGAAGGGAAAACAACCCTTTCATTAAGCTCGAAGGGGCATGCTGTCCATGTGTTTGTAAACAAACAACTTTCAGGTACTACAACCGTCTTGTTTAATGCCATTTTATCAGACAAGTTAATGGTTTCGAAATCTCGCAGGTTCTGGCTTTGGAAGCAGTGGAGGAGCCAATTTCCATCTTCAAGTCCCAGTAAAACTAAATTCTGGCAGAAATTCTATTGACTTGCTGAGTATGACAGTTGGGTTACAGGTACAGACAATGATACTTTAAAGCGAAAAAACAACCATACTCTCTAGTTAAAATTCACTTGTGATCCTGTTTCAAGCTGCTGGTTTTCACGTTACAGAATTATGGAGCCTTTTTTGACACTTGGGGTGCTGGAATCCATGGAAGTGTCCTTATTAATGGATTGAATGGCACATCGAGAAATATATCATCAAATATGTGGACTTACCAGGTCAGTCAGTAATTGTCAGAAATTGTATATGGCCCCTAGAATGAAGGGATTTGTCTACACGAGAAAGCTAATTTTGAAGCTAAGTGGGAATGACCATTGGAAAGAGCAAAAACAAATTTTTTCCATTTTTCACATTCTCATTAATTTTATGCTATTTGGACTGCATCCATGAATTTATTGTCTGATTGTAAGGGTGATCTCGTTTTGGCTGAAAATCTTAATCGATATGAACATTATCTTGTTATATGCTACATCAGCCCATACATGTTATTCTTTGTTTGTTTTTATATGAAGAAATATATCTTATGTTCAGATCGGTTTACAAGGGGAAGAACTCAAAATGTACGAGAGTTCAACAGGTTGGGCGTCTACTTATGTTACTGTTCAAGGTCAGCCGATGATTTGGTATAAGGTAAAATGTCTCCCTACTTATGTAACAAATGTTTAGGAATGTGTGCATATTCTGGTTGTCAAACTTATGCTCCATTAAGTTTCGTCTTTCTCAACTCTGCTAAAGAGTAACAAGCGTATGTATACTAATGATGCTTATTTGCCATTCTTTCTGGTTCGAAATGAATCCGTGAAACTTTCCCTTTTCTTTATCTTGAAAATCTCTAGTGTTATGCGACCTTGATCTAATACTGATAAAGTTCTACCAAAAATCATGTTTCTCTTCCCCTTTTTTTATTGATTCTGTCCATGTAAACTCTGGGGCAAATCCAAATCATGGCTCCTGTTCTTGTCAATCAATGCATGGTACCATTGCCCAGCTACTGCTGCAAATTGTTCTGGCTATGTTTTATGATTGATTGAGAGATATAGGTTTTTTTCTTGTTCCTGTGAGAGATATATGTTTCAAAATAATTTTCATGATCGTCTCTTGGCAGACAACTTTTGATGCACCGGAAGGGAGTGATCCAATTGCATTAGACTTAGCCAGCATGGGGAAAGGTGTTGCTTGGATTAATGGAAACAACATCGGTCGCTACTGGCCAACTTATGTCTCACAAGCAACAGGTTGCTCAAGCACATGTCCATATCAGGGAGCTTATAGTGCCAGCAAGTGTTACACAAACTGTGGGCAGCCAACTCAAAGCAGGTAAAGATCAGATATTACAGCAGAGAGGCTGAAGAATACTGATCCTCTTCCTCTTCGTGTGTCATTGCGCCCAACATTCTTTTGTAAAACCATGGTTCTTGATGTACATGTGTAGGTACCATGTACCAAGATCGTGGATTGAGGACTCAGGGAACACACTGGTTTTGTTCGAAGAAATCGGGGGTGATCCATCCAAAATATACTTCTTGACTAGCTCGGTGTTATCAGTTTGTGCTCATGTCTCAGAAATCCATGCTGCTCCATTGGATAAGTTTGAAATGAACAAACCTGGTCGAGATCCAGCTGAGGCAAGAATCAATTGTGGTGAGGGCAAAGTGATCTCCAACATTACGTTTGCAAGCTATGGCAACCCACAAGGCGTATGCGGTAGCTTTACGCTTGGCTCATGTCATGCCTCGAACTCCATGGACATAGTGAGAAAGGTAAGATGGTTCTTGTAATCCATCCCTAGCTCAATCCATGAATTCATAGTTTGAAAGGTGTTATTTGTAGTTCATGTTCTATGCTTTTATATAGCTCAATCTGTACAGTGAAGATGGTTTTCGCAAAATAGTTTTGTATTTCTTAGGCAAGTCTTGCTATCCTTTTTACTCTTTGCATGCATCGGAGCTTTGGCAAAAAAGGCCCTATGATCTCTTACTTCGGATTTCTTTGACATTGGTACAAGACTCTGATGCTTTTAATGGGAATGTTTTCATTGCAATCAGGCATGCATTGGGCAAGAAAATTGCGCTGTGGCAGTCATCAATGAGAACTTCAGGCAAGATCCATGCCAGAAAGCAATCAAAAGTTTGGCAGTTCAAGCAACTTGTTCATGATTTTACGTCCCTTGTTTAGAAACCCCTCGTTTCTATCCAGTGCTTCTAAGCATTACTTCATTATGCGATATGTTTTATCCTATCAAAATATACACAATGTATTATGAAATTCTTGGCTTGCTTCTTTCTGTAAGAGGCTCAAGAGAAGTATAAGTTTCTCTAGTTTCTAGCCACTCAACGCTCTACTTGAATTTTGTGAAAAATAAGGTATTAATCTGTAGGGCACTGAATGTGCGATTGGGAACTGATGTATATCCTTTTATTGATGAATTGAATAAACATTGTAATTTCTTTGTGCAGGAATGCATTTATATAATGGTTAAGGAAACACGAACCAAATATTGGTGAAACCAATTCTGAAACAAAAGCAGATCCACTCAGACAAAATATGCTTCTAAGAACATGATTAAGCAAATTGTTTGAAAATTCTGGATGAATCATCACCCGCCAGGAAGAGGTTCTTCCTGTTTGAGATAAACAGACCCTAAAATAAGTCATATGGGACATGCGATGGCAACATTAAGCTCGACCTGCAACAGAAACAAAATTGGCTGAATCATGTAACAATTCACAAACCCTATGTCTATCTGTATGATGGAAACAACAGTCACAAGATGTAGAGATATGAATTATGAACTTTTCAGCTAGCTTCATGGAGTAGAAACATAGACAATGTAGCTCAGCTTTCATTTTCGCCAGGGCAATCGCCCATGATGGAAAGAAACCACATTCAAAAGAGTTTTAAAGATATGAATCATGAATTTTTCAAAAGCACTTAGCTGAGCTTTCATTTTCACCAAAATGGACCTTCCAACGTTATGATCAAAATACATTCCCAAAGCAAGTTGATTAAGCATTTTGCATGTTCCATGAGATTGAAGCTATACATACATAAATTAATCCCTGTAAGCACAGCAAAATTTTGATCACCAAGAAAACTACATAGGGAGCGAGATCTTGCTTTTATGAGTTTCGCATTAGTAGGTACCATAGTGCTACAGAGCCAAGTGTTATGGCATCGACCCCTCTGGATATGAAGAAAAAATTGACCCTCAAAAAAAAACATTCTTGGATTGGATTATGATGACCCGGAGAGAAAGAAGAGCCTTTAATCAATCTTCACTGATGCATATATGGTCCGCACAAACCAGAAACATGCATAGAATCCAATTGTTCCTGTCAAGGCAAAGAAGGAATAAGAGATGATGACCATATAGCCAAAATACATCACGCCTGAAACCAATGATGTTATATCAAGCTTGGTGAAGAAGTAGAACGTGGCGTAGAGCATCAAATAGAGAGCAGACGACCCAGAAGTAAGGTATGCTCTCCACCACCAATGATAATCCTCGCTGCACAGCTGGAAATAGCAAAGCACGATTGTAATCTCTGCACAGGTCACGATGAGGATCAAGAAGACGAGGAACAAGAAGCCAAAGATGTAGTAGAATTGGTTCAACCATATGGACGTGAGGATGAAGAAGAGCTCGATGAACACGGCACCAAAAGGCAGAATACCACCAATGAAAATGGAGAATAGAGGCTGCATGTACCAAGCTTGGTCAGGAATTTGCCTGGGAATCTTATTTGTTCTCACTGGATCTTCAATCGCTGGTTTCTTGAAGCCTACATAGCTACCCACAAATACTAGGGGCACAGAGATCCCAAACCAAAGACAAACGAGAGCAAACATTGTACCGAAGGGAACTGCACCAGAGGATTTCTGACCCCAGATCAAGGCATTCAGGATGAAGAAGATGGCGAATGCCACACCTGGGAACAAGCATGCTGTTTCCAGTGTGATTTTCTTCCATTCCGTTCCCTTGAACATCTTGTACAGACGAGCCGAAGAGTACCCAGCAAAGATCCCCATGAAAACCCACAGAAACAGCATTGCAGTCATGAGGCCACCCCGATTTGCGGGAGAGAGGAACCCAAGAAGAGCAAACACCATGGTTACTACCGTCATTCCAAAAAACTGTACTCCTGTCCCGACATAGACGCACAGAAGGCCAGCATGTGTTGGAGGCCTGAAAACATCTCCATGAACTAGCTTCCATCCGGTCTCCTCTTGAGCTTCCTCTTGGGTCTCAAGTTCATTGTATTTCGAGATATCCCGATACAATGTGCGCATCATTATCATAGCTACCATCCCCGACAGAAACAGCACAATCATTAGGGAGTTTATAATGGAGAACCAATGAATCTGATCATCTGACGTGTTAAGATACACATCCCAGCGAGATGCCCATTTTATACTGCTTTCCTGTGACAGTAATTGCAAAAAGATTGTTGGAATCAGTTAGCTAATGCATTTCTTTCTTTTTCACAAACAGGGTAAATCAAATAGAGCAGCATATTCATCTAATCGACATCTACTTTGCACCTCAAACTCCACGTCATAACTGAATATTATTTCTTGGCCTTCCGAAACTTCCTGAGGAGACATGCTATTAGTCACATATACTTTGGCATTTGGATTGCAAGTTGTGAGCCGAGGCTTGGCCTTATCCCAAGGTTCTTCATACTTATGACGCACACTACATCAATCACCATATGAAAATATTAAAACACATAGATGGTTTCGAGATTTAGATTGTCCGGACTAAGCTATCAACGAGAATTATAACAATTAAAGAAATATTGCATCAGAATTAGAGCTTGAAGTCCTAACCTGAAAGGCGTAACCTCAAAGCCAATCACCCTTGATGTCCCTGCCTCATGATCTTGATGATAAAGAATCTTGAAGGAAAGGTGATTATTGAGAAAGAACATTTCCTCTTTCTGCAAGAATCACATCACATGTAGATATACTTCAGATAATTAATGGCTACTTGCGTCATACCGCATAAATCAGACCTGACACTTACTCCGGAATCTCCTCCTGCATCTTTGAACCCAACAGGAAATCCTCGATCATAGAAGAATGAGTTTGAACCATCGGCTCGCTCTTTCTTAATTGCAACTGGCAAGTTGTCCAAGATCCTGCACAAAATAACATCGTACATTATTTTGCATTCTTCGCATGTGGGTACATAAGGCGAAATCAAAAGTTCACACTCACATATTGACACGGTAATCATCCTCGATCTTCTTCTGGAATTTCTTGGCATCTTTTGAAGAAAGCTTGTCAATCTTACACAGAAAAGTGCACAGTCTGTTGTCCCTCATTTGAAACTGTGGAAGAAATCGTGGGTTTAATTCAGTGAAATGAAATATGTATACAATTCACATCTGTATCAGGTAGAAGGTAAAAGATTTCATTGTCCTAATCTTATTATGATTATGGTAGGTGTGAGAGGCCTGATTTCAACTAAAACTAACAAACATGTGACAATCATCAGCAACTACAGAGATCAACAGTTTGAGAAGTTCAACCAGCAGAAAAGAAACACATGAATAAGATCATTGAATAACTAGGACCAGATCCACAACTTTGGAGCGTATAGTTCCTACTTTATAATCACGGAGGAAGGAATGCATACGTTCAGCAAAAAAGAAAGGGTCAGCTTTTTAGGAACGATTAGATCCACAAAATCTCATAATTAATTAACTACCCTATAATTAAGGCATTCACTCAGCTCCATGAGAGCAAAATATTACGAAATCTAGATCCAATAAGACTGGTACAATCCCGCAGTTTTTTACCACTCAATTCAACTAAACAATAACTCGAAGAAGAGAAAGATCTAGACGAGTAAGATATGTAAAAGCTTGCACCGGCCTCAAGATCAGGAAAGATCGACCAAATTTCAAAATTTTCTCCTTAAATACAACGGGAGGCAACGAAGCAATATCTAGATCAGCACAATTATACCATCTTCATTCGTAAACTATAGCAGATGAGAACCACGGTGTTGGGGTAGAAACATGACAGAAACTGATGGAAACTTACTATCAATAATAAGAACATTTTACTGGAAAGCATAATGGAAGTCGTAAGTTGAGGTAGAAAGAATGAAGACATACAGAAGGTTCTAGATCCACTGAGATCGACGTAAATTCTACGGTAAGAAATGTATTAATAGAGCTGAATGCATTTAGAAACGAATGCCAAAAAACACAATCGTACTATATTAACCGACTCAGATAGACAAATAGTTCACATTTTTTCACTTAGCGAAGGGGAACAAAAAACCACACTGTGGTACCAAACACAGTATGCGAACCAGGTAAGGGTAGTAGATCAGCTTCCCAGGTGTGGACTTACTGTGTAAGGAGAGTTCTCGATCCGATCTCCCCTCAGAACTTCTCCTAAATTCTCCGCACTGTTGACAATCGCTCTCGGCCTACAGTAAGGAAGATCGTAATAGACATAAGGCAGCTGGTTTTTGATGGACGAGAGCTTGTTAACCTTCACGAACAACTCGTCGCCCTGCACGAAAAGAATGCATAACAGGAGAAGAAACAAGAATGGTGAGAATGAGAAGAGCGGGACCAAGAACCGGAACAGGAGTTCGTTCTCGATCCAGTCACGCGGATCTCTTCAGATCTGATGCGGATTGCGGGATGTGAACGGAAACTCGCTCGATTTGGTCGATCGAGCGAGAAGGCGGGGACGAAATGGAGCGAGCGCGGGCGAGAATGCGAGGGGGAGCAAGCGCCGAGACGGCTTGCTTTCTTTTCGGTTTTGCTTACCTTCTTGAAATCTTGGGGGGCGACTCCAGGGAGGTAGAAGGAGCGAGCGGTCTGCAGGCAGAGAACGGCGGCGAGGAGGAGGGGAAGCAGAAGAAGGCGCGGCGGGCGAAGGCAAGAAGCTTCGATCGCCATAGCTCAGATTTCTGCGCAGAGAAAACGACGCAGAGGAAAGACGGAGAGGAAAAAGAAGAAGAAGCAAAAATATAAAGAAGGAGGAGGATTATGTGGAATTGCAAGAATGCCCATCTACACTGATTTTGTGAAATTACAAGAATGCCCCTAACCCTAACCCTAACCCTAACCCTAAACACTAAACCCTAACCCTAACCCTAAACCCTAAACCCTAAACCCTAAACCCTAACCCTAACCCTAAATCCTGACTCTAAACCCCAAACAACCCTACCCGATACACTGAAAAACAACGCACAGCATGTATCGACATCAATCCACATAATCTGCTTCGGATTTGATGGATTTGCATTGCCCCGAGGTCGGGCTCTTTCCATAAGACATGGATTGTTTGGGACACTTAATCTTCGAGCTTCCTTCCGAGGCTCTGCGGAGTCATGATTCGTGGTATGGGGAGACACACGGACGATGCTATCTTCGAACCTTCTTCCGAGGCCCTGCAAAAAAGTAATAAACTGGGGTATGGGACAGAGACGACGTTCATCTTTGAACCCTTGATCTTGAATCTTTTATTCTGTCCTTAATGTTCTCTTATAATGATTATTGTCAGTACACATGTGAGATCGTTTCGTTCGCATCGATCCGATCTGCTGATGATCGCGCGTAGTACAATAACTGTATGGCGGTGTCCGGTAGCATGGGCATGCCGAAAGCTTGTGTCATTAACGAGAGACTGAATGAGAAGAACAACTGCATGCATACAACAAGCGATCGATCGCCTCTTCTTCTCTTTACCGATCGATCGTTCATGCATCTCTTTCACTTCTTCATCTTAGATCCAAAGATGACTCGTCAGTTAGCTGGCGGCTGAGTCATAACGCCGACTGAGGTCTAGATTCTCTCGTCTTCTCCTGCTCTGTGGACAACTTCGATAAATCGAGTTAGCCAAAAAACTTCTAAAAAAAAAAGCGCCCTTCGATGCAATGCATATAAAAAGGACTTCAAGGGAAGATAATGTTTGAAACATGCCGCGTCGTCGCATGACATAAACAAAATAAAAAACTTTGATGGCAAGATTAGCAACTCGTTCCTTTCGATAAGCGAGATGGCTTTGTCCGCTTCTAAAGCCAGAAGTGTACATCTTGCCAGTTTAGTTACTGCAGTCCAGAAGCAGGACAGTCGGCACCCGCGAAGATGCATTCAGGAACGGGACTCGTACCACCAACGTTGCACAAATCATCTGGGTCGGTTCTCGACGCGAAAACCCCAAACGCCAGGCTTCTCGTATTCTCCGCTCGTTCGATTTCAACGGTCCTAACGGCCTCGGATTTACAGCGTGCGCTTTTACTGATTCGATCTCGTACTCGTAAGGAATGCGGCGTTTTGTTCGCTCGAGCGGATCAGTTCGAGGCACTGCTACTTAACTTACACCGTTCCCTTCGACCGTATATATAATTAATCACTTTGATTTGTGCGTTGAAACCCGTAGACACCTTAATCAAGGTAATCAAGGCGGGCTAATCCTCGTTTTGCAAGCTAATCAAGGCGGGCTAATCACGCGGGCGAATGCTTAATCACGGCGTGATTAGCGTTAAGCGCGGGGCGGGAAAAGCAAAAACGCAAAAAAGCAGAAAGCAGAGAAAGAAAGCAAAAAGAGTCAAAAACGCAAAAAGACGAAGAAGAAGAAGAAGAAGAAGAAGAAGAAGAAGAAGAAGACGACGAAAGAAGAAGAAGAAGAAGAAGAAGAAGACGACAGAGATTAGGGTTTCTGTCTGTGGTCCTCTGTGTGTTTTTCTGGAGCGGCGGAAACGGCGAGCGGGAGAGGCGGGGGGAAGAGAGCGAGAGGGAGAGCGAGCCGCGAGACAGGGAGCTTTTTTGGGGGAGAGGAAGGGGAGACGACAGGGAGCTCTGCGCCGTACGATTCGCCCGGGAGAAGACAGCGCTTCAGCTGCTGTTCTTCGGCTCTTTCGCTCAAGCGAAGCGAGTTCCAGTTAAACCAGGTGTCTGTTCCCTCCTGTACTCCCTCTCTCTCCCCTCCCTCCTTCCCGTTGTTCTGGAGTTTGGATTTTTCGGTAGTTCTTCGCTTCACAGTATTCGACTCCTTCGTGTCATTGTCAAATACAATTCTTTTCTTGTCTGCCGTTTCTGTTCCGGGCTCTGCTTCATTCAGAAGCACAGACTCGACCTTGAAGCCTGTATGTCCTATTTTCTTTTCCTTTGTGCTTCTGCTTTTGGTTTCTCTCCTTCTCCCTCTCTCCCTCTCCCTTTCCATGCTTTTTTTTTGTTGCCTGAATCAGACCTAAAAACTTTTGCTTGTTGAGTTTGTCTTGCTTAATTTCCTCTTGTTTTTCGATCCTTTCATGTGTTCGGGATTCTAGAAGCAGGTTATCTTAATCGCTTGCCTGGAACGAGAATCTGATTTGGAAAAACGGTGCCCTTTTTTCCTCTTTTTTTTAACAAGAAGTGGCTTCGGTGAGTTTCTGTTTGTGGCTTGGTTTTGGTGTGCTGCGTGCGTATCTTCTTCTTTGTTTCTTGTTCGGAACTGTTGTTGAAAACCATGTATTTGTTCTGAAAACTGTTGCGCTTGATGGTGGCCTTCCTTGTAGTAGCTTTGTAATGACTGAGGTTTTTATCGAGTTTTCTCTTGACATGTGCGTATCATATTTATCAGGTTCGCGAGCATGGGAGACATGAAGGATGTTGATACCTATCAAGAGGAGCTCCTCGACTATGAAGAAGAAGAAGAAGCTGCCCCTGATGCGGTCGCCACCAAAGCTAATGGAGGCAAAAAGTAAGTTCTGGAGTCCTTGGCCTGAGGAATTCCAAGTAAAAAAATCATTAGCAAAGACATAAGGTCAAAAAGATGGCTCTCGACACTCCGTTGTGTACTTCATCGGCACGAAAAAATGGCAAGGTTTAAGCTAAAGTAATATCATTACAAGTTGGTCTTCTTCTTCTTGAATGTTCTGGGCCGTTTCAAGTGTGACTTGGGTGTGCGGATGAACCGATTCTCGATTCAAATCCATCTATATATCGTCTTAAACTGGAACTCCACATCTGTCACAAATTCAACCTCTGAGAGTTATGAGGACACAACAATTCCTATGAGATTCATGATTCGATGGAAATGGAAAGAATATGGCGATTCAGGGTATCTTCATCTGAAGAGCACTTTCACCATGAATACAGCAGTGTGCATTCTCCAGATGGACCAGAAGTTCTTATGGTTTTTCTTGCATCCTACATGATGATAGAAGAACATGTTGACCATATCCATAGGTTCATGGGCCCTGGCATAGGGGTTTCTAGTTTTGACAACCTGAGAATTTCAGTGCAGTCAGGAAAAGATATAACTTCACAACTTCAAGGTTATCTACTTGTCTGCGAAAGAATGTGCCTTGGGTCAATCTTGAGAAGTTCATGATTGAGCATGGAATTCAGACTCACCACCTCTCTGCCTACTTTCAAGAGCTTATGGTGGAGGCATTCCTACTATACATTGCTCGAGGTTTACTGCGATGTTGATTAGCCTGGAATGCACAGTGTGATTAAGACAATATTTAGGTTTATGATGCAAGCTCATGTATCAGTAATATCTGTTAAGAAATACAGTGACAACACATGCCGAGGCTAGAAGGTAAGTAGTTCTTTTTCTCAAGTCTATAATTGTGATATGTTCGCCATTTTAGTTGCAGAGGGGAGGTGATCGATGGTTCTTCACTTTCTTCAAATCGAAGACGTGTACACTATATTCAAAGTTCTCAATAATGTTTAGGAGCCGTCATGGGATTTCTCACCCCCTTTTCCATTCTGCTCATTTGTGCTTGTGTTGGTTCCTTAAAAAAAAATATTTAGAAAACTGTGGTTTATTCAGGCATTGGTGTGAGATGAAGGTTGACTGACGTTATAGGGTTAATACAATGAAAGACTTGCTATATGTTGATGCATTGCTTCGGAAACCTCTGGCAAAGTCAATTTTCTTCTGCATGTTGTCATTCTAACGTGATATTTGTGCAGAGGATATGTGGGTATCCATAGTTCAGGGTTTAGAGATTTTCTTCTAAAACCTGAGTTGCTCCGAGCTATTGTTGACTCTGGATTTGAACATCCCTCTGAAGGTAAGAAGCTTTTTCCCTTCTAAGTCTTGTCATATAAGTAGATATAAATTAAACAGGGGTCCGTTTTTCTTGAGTTATATCTTTATTTGAAATTTTTTTATACTTTTGCAGTTCAACACGAGTGTATTCCTCAAGCAATATTGGGAATGGATGTTATCTGTCAAGCAAAGTCTGGAATGGGTAAAACTGCAGTGTTTGTGCTGTCAACTCTTCAACAAATTGAGCCAGTTAGCGGTCAAGTTGCTGCACTAGTCCTCTGTCATACACGTGAATTAGCTTACCAGGTTGGATGATTTGTTTGATTATTCTCTGGTTCACGAATCGTTTCCATATATTTATTAACCTCAATTCAGGTATTGAATTCTAATTTATTTCCTTGGTCTCATCTTTTCTTTCTATAGATCTGCCATGAATTTGAGAGATTTAGTACTTACCTTCCAGACCTCAAAGTTGCTGTATTCTATGGTGGTGTAAATATTAAAACTCACAAAGATCTCTTAAAAAATGAGTGTCCCCACGTAGTAGTGGGAACACCTGGAAGAGTACTAAGTCTGGCAAGAGACAAGGATTTGAACTTAAAAAGTGTGAGGCATTTTATCCTTGACGAGTGTGATAAGATGCTCGACTCTCTCGGTAAGAAACGATGTTGATGATAGTATCATATGCAGTCTGGATTAGTGTTATGAACCGTGTAATCTTATAGTTTCGCTCAATTTCAGACATGCGAAAAGATGTGCAAGAAATTTTCAAACTAACACCACATGACAAGCAAGTTATGATGTTTTCTGCTACATTGAGCAAAGAGATTCGACCCATTTGCAAGAAGTTTATGCAGGATGTAAGGGATTGCTTCACTTTTGTAACCATACTTTGGATGTACCCTGATTAGATTTCTTCTGTTGAGATACCTTTATTGAGGTATATTTATATTGATGTATATTGTCTCTGTTACAGCCAATGGAGATATATGTGGATGATGAGGCAAAGCTCACTTTGCATGGTCTTGTGCAGGTTTTGTAACCTATCATAGATTGCAGTTACTTTTGGTTTTTGTTTTGCAAATTGAATGTTAAAATTTCAAATTTGGGTTTTGTTTCTGATAGCACTACATCAAGTTGAGCGAGAAAGAAAAGAACCGGAAGTTGAATGACCTTTTGGATGCTTTGGATTTCAATCAAGTCGTGATCTTCGTGAAGAGTGTCAGTAGGGCAGCTGAGCTAAACAAACTTCTTGTGGAGTGTAATTTTCCGTCAATCTGTATCCATTCGGGCATGTCACAGGAAGAAAGGTTTGCTTGGATTGCCATAGTTAATAAATGATTGGTAATGAATTTATACTGATTCTATTCGTCTTATTTACATCACAGGTTAACTCGATACAAAGGCTTTAAGGAAGGACACAAAAGAATATTGGTTGCTACTGATTTGGTAGGCAGGGGTATAGACATCGAGCGAGTGAACATTGTAATCAACTATGATATGCCTGAGGCAGCTGATACATACCTTCACAGGGTAGATAACGCTCAATTTTAGTGCTCAGGTGGCGTCTCTCCCCATGTTCAATGCGTTTTAATTAGTGTGTTTTATGCCATCTTCTTGTAGGTTGGACGTGCTGGTCGTTTTGGCACTAAAGGTTTGGCAATAACATTCGTTGCATCCACGGAAGACTCGAATGTACTCAATCAGGTATCCAGGATGACTTTATTAGTCCCGAGTGAAATGTATCTATATTTGTACGCCAAACAAAATATGGAGCCAACAAAAATAAATATGGTGTGTATTAACAGGTGCAAGAGAGGTTTGAAGTTGATATTAAAGAGCTGCCAGAGCAAATTGATACTTCCACATACAGTGAGTTTTAATAGAGTTAATTTGATCAGGATTTCTAAATATTTGGTGTGTTGAAATCATCCTAACCCATAAGCGGTTTGACATGCAGTGCCATCGTAGAGAAACGGATTAACATCCTTCACATGTTGAGGATGGCAGTGCTCGTACTTCTGAGATTTCTCTCTAATTGACAATGTGTTGTGATGTATTGCACACTTTATTGCCCATGGATGTTCGTAGGATGAATTTGCAATTGATGGGCCCGTATGTAAGCAGTACCATGCTTCTATGGAGGTCGTGTTCATGTTCCTGAGTAGGAAGTTTTTCACTAGTTTTTTTCTAGTCCCTGGAATTGTGTTGTACCAATGGATATCCAGAAAGATCGGCATCTATTAACACTGTTTCATGCTCTTCTTTTTCCTCGAATGCAAAAAGTTTTACTAACTGGGCTGAGCATTGGCATATCTGTATGGTGCCCTATGGCATTTCCCTTGTTGATCTTGTTGATAGTTCTCATAATGGAAGTCTGTTTATGGGTGGAATCATATATGTAGGCAATACATTTAGGCTACCTGTTCATGACTAAACTTGTCACTTGAACATTGATTAATATTCCTATTGTTAGAAGTGGGCATTACATCTTGTGTTGCAGAAAGCCGATTGATAATATATAGTTTACACGGTAATTGCCTAGAATCAATTGGGAACTCAAGATTATAATCGTTGAAATATAGTAATAACCCTAATCGGCCTTTGGGCCTTTGGATAGATGTGAATCTGGATACAACTGCACATGGTGAAGCGTGTTTAACAAAATTGGGAATAGTAGGATGAAAGTCATTGCATTGGAATTATACATTCTCCGATTTGATCCTATAATTTCACAAATTCAAGCTTGACATTGTTTTGGAAATGTCCAATGCTCAACATGCGAAAATGCATCCAAATGCGTGCGCTCGTAAATTTCTAAAGCACGATGCCTACATCTCCAAATGGGAGCTCCCTTAGCCTCCCTTATTCCCACCATAAAAAGATTTCTGAAAATTTGATGACCTATACTACATGAATGCAATGTGTCGCCTTGTGATAGGCTCGAGAAATTGTGAGCATATATTAGAATGCGAAAAAGAAATAAGAAAGAACAAGAATCGCAACATAAATATGAAAGAGAGAAGAATCATTCCATGCTGATATTCATTGATACATTCGTTACCAACTTACCATTTTTTATCGGATGTCCAGCTGCTGGTACATGCTTGGTCAAAAATCACCTGGGAAGTTGCAACGGAAATGAGGTTTTACGCAAATAATCATAGCTTCAATAATCCATTTACATAAGGTTTACATAAGACCTAACACAGACGGCCACCTTGCTTCAAGAACACTTGCAGCAAGAGATCATTAAAAAAAATCAGTAACCATGATAATAAATTAATGCCATTATAACCATCTCATGAAAGGGGGAACATAATAAAACACACACACCCAGGCCAAAAAAGTCTACCCTTTGCCTCTCTCAAATTCATGTACCTATACATCTATACATACATACAATAGTGCATTAAGGTGAAGCAGCTTTTTAACTCTCATTTGCATGTTTGCCTTGTAGTACGCCATCTCTAACTTGGGCTGCAATATCATTAACGTGACCAGGTCCATGAGGTAAGAACAGTGTGGTATTCTTTGAAGAGCCCCCAATATCTTTCATGGTATCAAAATATTGAGTCAGCATCACCATATCCATCACATCCTTGGGAGTTGCACCCTTGATACCGTTGGAGAATGCAAGAACACTCTCTCTGAGACCATCCGTTATGGCTTGCCTTTGCCGGGCAACACCAACCCCAGCCAAATACTTTGATTCAGCATCAGCTTCTGCTCTCTTCACTTGAAGTATCTTTTCAGATTCCCCTTTGAATTCGGATGCCACCCTCAACCTTTGAGCTAAAACAGACAGGCATTCGATTGGTAAAGATAATGTACACAAAAGGAAACAAAATACTCGACGAACTCTTAAAAATACCCTTGATATCTCCTTTCTTTACTCTAGATGCCCTTTAAAAACCTCCTTCGACCAAATCATCTGTGTTATTTGGGCATATGCATATCAATTCATCCTTTTTCTGTCAATTACATGTGGTATTTGAGAAGCTACATGGCCAAATCATTTACTCTTTCTTTATTGATGATTAAGTGCATCACTAAGATAAGTGGTGCAAATTTCAGGACATTAGTTGTCATGAAGGAAATTATATTCAAGTTTTCACTGTAAAAGAATAAATCTGATAATTACCTGCATTAATCTCATTCATAGCTTTTCTAACAGCAGGATCAGGTATAATATCGATTATCAACGTTTGCTCGATGCTATAGCCATAGGCACTCATTACCTGAATTATTCAAAAATAAGGTTAAAGACTTACGTGATAAACCAAAAATAAGGGTTTCAAGACAAAGGCAGCATGGAACACCTTCTCTAGCTCTTCAGACACAGCTTTTGCCACTTCACCTTTCTGCTCAAATAATGCATCCAGGTCGAGCTTTGGTACATATGCTCTGACAACTGCATATAACAAACGTCAACTTAGGACTCCTGTTTTGCACCTAATTACTGATTTTCTAATGTTCAAAGTTCAAAACGCAACATATCCGCATTCTTTTAGTTCTGTGCTCACCATCAAAGATATATGCCTGAATTTGCTCTACTGGATTAATCAGCTCATAAAATGCATCATCTGCATTTTGACGCAGCACACGATATTGTATGGAGCAAATCAACTGAACAAAAACATTGTCCTGCATGAAAAAGTAACGAACAGAATTTAGAGCATGTTGCGAGTTCTTCACTTACAAATTTCTTTGAATCAAGACACCAACACTGAATAACAAAAAGTCTGAAAACCATACACATGGAAAACCTAAATGCAAAATGAAACAACGTGTCTAACAAACGGTGTCAAAACTTGATAGCACTGATCAACTCATCATTAATGCTGTTCTCATGTAATGATTATTCAATAGATGAGCACATACAGGCGTTGGTGCATGTAAGCTGGTACCAAAAAAGGAGTAGAAAAAACCATTATACAAGTTGCATTGCATTTTCCTACACTTCAAACAAATTAGTTCATGGAGAGAAATATGATAGAAACCGGAAGGCCACAAAACTACAGAAGAAATAAAGAGGAGGCACCAATAATTGAGGATACAAAACTTAGATTCTGACAAATGTCCAACCAGTTGGTATCTGATTCAAAACCAACCAGCATCAGTACAGAGCACGTTACAGTACCACCAAAGATGCATGCTTTATATATAACAGCATTCCAGCATACATTCACAGCTAACTATTGTTGATATAATTAGGTAAATGCTTATTAATGTGATTGCATAAACGTTGAAACTTGGAAATTATGCAGCTAACTATTGATACTAGTGCGCTTAAATGTTTATTGATGCTATTGTAAAATGGGGAAAAAGACACGAAAACGACAAGCATGTAATGGAGGAAATCAATGAGAAGAGAGACAAGAGTTTGGAAACCGTTCTCTAATCTGATGGCAAAAAAACATTGATTTATCTGCAAAAACAGTCTTTTTTCAAACTTCCGTCTTCAAATAATCATTTCTACTCAGGAGCGGAGCAGTTGAAACCTCGTCAAAGTTCATGCGAACGATTCACAAAGCAAAGGAAAATTCTTAGAAGCTTTTCTATGAAGAACAAAAGCATGGCACTAAAAGAAGAGGATGCAAGAAGATGCATAAGAAAAAACGGAGATTTCAGCATGAAAAGAATGGAGCATTCGATCACGAATGGCGAGCTTCCAGTCATCGGATTCAATCGTTCCTCTTCCGACCAACCATAGAACTCGGTTTCAAAAAAACCAATTTCGCATCCGAACAATTCTGGGAGAGAATCAAAACGAAACAAGGTGAAAGAAAGAAAAAGCCACGATTAAAAGAAAAAAAAGGCCTTTTTGCCGAGCAAAACCTTCCGTGAGAAACAGCCACGGTTTAAAAAAAGAAAAAAAAAAGAACGCCTTTTTTTCCGAGCAAAACCTTGAGAGTGAGAAAAACAGGAGGAAGGAAGAAGGAGAAGAAAGAAAGAAAGAAAGAAAGAAAGAAAGAAAGAAAGAAAGAAAGAAAGAAAGAGAGCAAACGGATGCGAGCGAAGCAAAAGGAGGCCGCGGCGTACCTTGGTCTTGGTCTCCGCGCGGACGTCCACGAACTGGACGCGGGTGGAGAGGGAGCCGGCGAGGGCTTGGCCGAGCAAGGGGTTGAGGAAGTGGAGGCCCGGCTGAGCGGTGTACAGGTACTTGCCCCACTGCTCCACGATCCCGACGCTGGCCTGATCGACGCAGAAGCAGAACAAGGCGTTCCCCATGGAGATCGCGGAGCTCCGGAACGGATCGAAAGGAAGCAGCAGCGGATTGGCGATGGCGATGACGACGACGACGACGACGACGACGACGAAGAAGAAGAAAATTTCAGAAACTGCGAATGGAAACGAAACGGGCACGTAATTCCCGAAATTCCCCGAATTTCTCTATTTTGCTTTTTATAATTCTTGTGTTTATTAGAATATTGTTTTTCGAATATGTTCTTTTTTCATATTTTTCTCGCGGATTTTTTTCTTAATTATAATTAATTAAGCGAGTGATTAAATCTTGCCTCCTAAATCAAGCTCGATTCGGGCCCTTAATTAACCTGATTAGCACGCTTCATTAGCTCCTTAATTCATCGTTAAGCGTTGCTGCTTTAGCTTCCGCTTCGATTTTGATTCGCTCTCGCTTGTACAAACCGGAAAGAGTGATTCTAACGAAGGTGTACAAACTGCGGAGCGTGATTCTAACGAAGGTGTACAAACTGCGGAGCGTGATTCTAACGAAGGAGTGCAAACTACGGAGAGTAATTTTAACGACCTAGTACAAACTGCGGAGAGTAATTAACGAACGAGTACAAACTGCGGAGAGTAATTAATGACCGGGTACAAACAGAGTAATCTTAACGACCGAGAATGGGCCCTTGCCAACTGCGAGCTGCGCCGGATACTTTCAATAGCTCCTTACTTCATCGTTAAACCGCTTCGATCCCGATCTGTTCTCGGAGCCTGTACAAATTGCCGGAAAGTAATTCATGGCCGAGAGCATGCCCCGCCAACTGCAAGCTATGTTGCTAGGCCCAATTATCGACCTAAAACTCTGTCCATTGGTGCTTCGTTAGCTTCTTAATTCATCGTTAAACTGCTCCGCTTTTGCGTCAATTCTGGTATCATCTCGCGTACACGAATTGCGGAAAGTAATTAATGGCTGAGAGCATGCCCCAGCTGATTGATCGCATCCACGCATCAAGAACAAGCCCTTGCCAATTGCAAGCTGCATTGATAGGCCAATTACGTAGACACCAACTAACTGCGCTCGATGCTCGGCCACGAAGCCAACCTAGCCACGAGTCTCTCTATCTAACATCAAGAACGAGCCCTGAGAATTGGCCCGATTGTCTACAAGTACTTTTGAGTGTGTGGCCAGATCTGGAAGCACGTGCATGTACTCGATAGGAGGCGAATCGCAAAACAAGAGAGCGAGAGTTATTATATACCGATCCATCCATTTACTGTTGAGGCCACCTTGATCCTTTACTTTTTTAGCCGCCGCCTTTGACCGAATCAAGGGTCTAGTCTGTTCCAGACGTCTTACCCCGATCAAGCTAAGTTGGACTCGTGCTCGATTCAGCCCCTTTACTTATGGCTTTCTCTATACTTTGATCTCATCTCTCCGAAATACCCAGGTCTTGAGATTGAATCCTTTCTTCCAGTTGAGTTTTGTACTCAGAACTACAATCAATCAGTAAAAGCTGAGTTGCTATCGATCCACATCAATTGATCTGCTATCGATCCACATCGATTGATCTGCTATCGATCCACATCAATGGATCCGCTATCGATCCACATCGATTGATCTGCTATCGATCCACATCAATGGATCCGCTATCGATCCACATCAATGGATCCGCTATCGATCCACATCAATCCACAACAATCGATTCGTTATCGATCCACAGCAATCGATCGCTATTGATCCACAGCAATCGATTCGCTATCGATCCACAGCAATCGACTGCTATCGATCCACAACAATCGATCCGCAATTGATCCACAACAATCGATCCGCAATTGATCCACAACAATCGATCCGCAATTGATCCACAACAATCGATCTGTTATCGACCACATCAATCAATCCGCTATCGATCCACAGCAATCGATCGACTGTTGGAGTAAAAACAATGACCGCGTTCTTGAGCGATTTTTGACCCCATTTCATGGCCAAAAAGGAGGAAAAAAAAATAGAGTAAATTGAGAGAAACTGAACAGCAGCGCAAACAGAGAAGAAAATGAGTCAAAATGATCCAAGAACAAAAGGAGACGAGGCCATGGATCGGGTCTCCGATCTCCGATCTTCCCCATTCTCAGCTCGCATTCCTTGATTCAGTTCTCCACAGCGCACAGACGCGGAGAGAGGGATGTGTATGTAGATGTATCACTGTGTATTTTACCGAGGAATCGAGCGAGAAATTCGATCGTAGATGAGTCCTAGACTGGATGGTGACGATGACGAAGCAGCGGCAGCACAACAAGTCGAAGAAGAAGAAGAAGAAGAAGAAGAAGAAGAAGTAGAAGAAGGGATAGAGACTGTCCTGGTTGCTGTCAGCAAGCATTCCAGCAGCCTCTCTGCTTTGAAATGGACACTATCCCATAAGATCGCAAAAGCGAATTGTTCTCTGAAGCTGCTGCATATCCTCTGCTCCAAGCCAACTCCAGGTACTCCTCCTTCCTTTCAGATTTCGAGTGAGGATCGAGGGAGGTTGTGTGGTCTTTCGAAGGCTTTCTTCAGCTGGTAAATAAATATAATCATCAATCCCAGAATCCGATCTTCTCCGCTAAACGAGAGCACCTAAGACCCAGTTAAGAAGGAATGCACGTGCTATGGCATTAAATTTACAATGTCACCATGAAACAAAGCTCTAATCTTCTCTAATTTTCGTAGAAAGAACATATAGGATTTCTACCGGTTTGGGCAAAGGTAATTTTGTAGTTTTAGTGGGCAGAATAAATGCAGCGCTGTGGGCAATGTGTTACGTATGATCACCGTGTTGGGTGCACTGTTGACCTTTGTATAGCATCTCCATGTGCAGAAAGATAGTTGTGTAGATTCCTTGCCTTTAGGCTATCCTTTAGACTTACAAAGGTAGCCCTCAATCTACATTCACATTTATAACCCAAGAGTTAGGGGTAATCTTCGTTGTTAGTAGAACATAGACATGTCAACTTCTTCGATCTTTCTGGTATCCAACTACTTTATTATTCCACAAATTGACCTAACATGGGAATCAGATCAACTCTATTACGTTTTTGACTGCAAAAAAAAAGAAAATTCAATTTTTATGAATAATTAAGAAGGATACTAACACAAGGATTGGTTCAGTTGATCGAATAAGCCCAGAAGCTACAGCAACATACACGAGGGAAATACGCTTGAAAACAGAACACCAATTAAAAGCTCACCAGCAGCTTTGCGATGCATGGAAGGTAGGATTTTCGACTAAAGTTGTTCCAATTTTCTTTTCTTCTGGAGTTGCTATGTTTCTGTTTAGGCCGACGAACGAATCTCCCACTCCTTTTGATATACTGATATTTGAAACAGGTGCATGCGGAGCTGATTATAGTCGAGGGTAATGACGTAAGGCAGTCTCTTGTCGATCAGATCATTAAATTGAAAGCTAAGACATTTATCATTGGGTCTTCAGATAGAAATGGCTTATTAAGGTATTCAGAAAACCAAGAAAAAGGGCACATATTTACTTTATGTATGTGCATACTACATATATAAGTAGTATACGCATACATGAGCACACTACGAAACAAAAGTAGATGACGAACTCCACGTATTACTCCATACTGTGCTTTCGAATTAACAAACTGTAAGGATTTACCTTACGTTATTTTATATGGCTTATCATCTTTTAAATAGAAAAATTTTGATGTTCAGGAAGCTGAAGGGGTCCAGTGTATCAGATTTTGTTACAAAACATGCGTCTGGATCCTGCAAGGTTATTGTTGTTTCAAAAGAGAAGGTACTTTCGATAAGAGAAGCAAATTGGGTTCCTGATCTGCTACACCAGAAACACGAGAAACGCTCAAATGATAGCAGTAAGCTCTCAGTACTTAAGCTTCTTAAGTAATGGATGTCATATGGTTATGTGCATAATTTGTCATATTCTTCCAAATTGGGTATGAGAACTCTTGTTTATGATGGAGTGATATAATAATGTTATGTTTCAATATAGCTATCTCAGAACCTCATTTCTCGTGATCCTCATAGAAAAGCCAAAACGTTTATTTGTCTTTGGAAATTCTTCTCTGTGACAAGAGTATTTCCGATTTCCAATATCTCAAATAAATAGAACCAAAAATTTCAGAGTTATGATGTGGAAATTGGGTTTGAGAACTTTGAAACACCCAAAAAACCTTACCCAACTACTTGCCCCAAATGTGAACAAACAACTGCACGTGTGCAGGTTCTGATAGTAGCACAGGTAAATCAGGGGTGCAAAGAAGAGGAGACAGAGTTTGCATTTCACAGCCTTTGCCATTGCATATGCAGAGGGCTGCCTGTTTGACAAATTTGCGACACGGATGGTCAAGTACACCAACATTTGCAGATAGTAATACTATAATGCGCCTGTCTTCAATAGGGAACCTTACTATCGATTCTAGCTATGACCCCAGGCCATGGGAGAATATAGGAAAAGAGGCTGAAGAGCACAAACCTGGTGGTCATATTTCCAAAGTGTTGGAAAGATATGGATCAGATGAGTTTTACCAAGAAGATAGGAGAAGCTGGCACCGTTCCATGTTTTCTGAGGATGATTTTGGTAGTCCAGGAAGTTCTCTTGGATTAGATTATATAACACAAACATCATCTGATGGGGTTGCTGGTGAAAATAGAAAGAATTTAGGTGAAGAATCAGAGCACAAGAATGTTGACCAGGTGAACATCTCTAGTTTGAGAAAACCTTTGAAAACCTACTTATGATACATGTGACCTTACTAGGATGCTTTATTTATGCATGTGTACAGGATCACGTTCAAGGTGATCTGCATAACCTGAAGGTTGAGCTTGAACGGGTTCAGCAGAAGATGATAAAGGCAGAGGAAGCTGTTGCGATGGCTTTGCAAAAGGTAAAACTAGATCCCTTGTTATAGCAGCTATATTCTGTGATTGGAAACACAACAGCATACAAGATACTAAGAGGAATGCTACAATATTTGAATTCCTAATTGAATGCATATTAAGTTTATTATTTCTCTCTAGCTTAAGGAATGACAGGATTATTTCTGAATAGGAAAATGAACTTAACGCCTATGTGGAAGACGAGAGAAGGAAACGTGAGCAAGCTTTGATTATAGCACAGGTAGCCAAAAAAGAAGCTGTAATAGAAGCCAAGAAGTTTGATGAGGCATTGATAGCCTTGAAAGCTGTCAAATTAATGGCAAAAAAAGAGTCACAAATGCGCAAAGAAGCTGAAGATCGAGCAAATAAAGAAGCTTTGGACAGGCAGAAAGCTTTGTCTGCCCTTCAACAAGCCCAAATGAGGTATAGACAATATAGTTTCGAAGAACTGGAAGTTGCGACTGATGGGTTTTCGGAGCTAAACCAAATAGGTGTAGGTGGTTATGGACCGGTGTACAAAGGCAAGCTTCATCACACAGTGGTGGCCATAAAAGTTCTGAAGAAAGATAGTGTTCAAGGTCCAAAAGAATTTCAACAAGAGGTAAAAATACGTTTCCTGTATGTGTTGTGCTAATGCCAGCTGATTCGTGCACTATTGATCTTGGTTCAGAGGAGTGTTTTAAATCAAGCACAAACATTAAGGTATTATGTGGTGCATGAATCATAAAATGTAGTTTAACAAGCAAGCACTAGGTACATAGAGTCGATGGCACATGCCTACTATGCTACTAAGATAGTTATGAAAACTATGACTAGAATGATGTATTTGAGCATAGATAGTTTTAAGAAGATAATGTGTCAGTCATTCACGCTGGAAGACTTATTTTTATAAGGGTTTTTACATCTCTATCAATTATTATTACAGGGGTGTTAACTCATGATAATATCTGCTTGTCTTTCCAGGTCGATTTTCTTAGCCGAATGCATCATCCGCACTTGGTACTTCTGTTAGGGGCTTGTCGTGAGCGGGGATGTCTTGTGTATGAATACCTAGTAAATGGGAGTTTAGATGATCGTTTGCATTGCAAGGGTGGAACACAGCCATTGCCGTGGCATCTTCGTCTCCGGATCATTGCCGAGGTCACAACTGCCCTTGTCTTTCTTCATTCATCAAAACCAGATCCATATGTGCATAGGGATCTGAAGCCAGCAAATATTCTGCTGGACCAAAACTTCTCTGCAAAGCTTGGTGATGTTGGGTTGGCAAGACTGGCTCCAAGCATCGCTTCTTACAGCGTTACGGTGTATAAAGAAGATACCAATCCTGTGGGAACATTTGCATATATTGATCCTGAGTACCAAAGAACAGGCGTCTTTACTCCCAGATCAGATGTATATGCCCTTGGGCTCATCATGCTCCAGCTTCTGACAGGGAAGGGTCCCATAGGGTTGACTACTATCGTTGATGTTGCCTTAAGAGAGAAGAAGTTTGAAGAAGTGCTCGACCCGATGGCTGGGAATTGGCCCATTTCCGAAGCCATGGAGATGGCTACTATGGCCATCCATTGCTCGGAGTTGAAAAGAAAAAACCGCCCTTGTCTTGAAGACGATATTTTACCAAAGCTTTTGAAACTCAGATCTTTCGCGGACGATCATGTTGCACAAATGGCGTGGAGCAGCATGCAAACTGTTTCGGAGCCCAGTCGAGCTGTTCCAAGCTTTTTTATATGCCCGATCTCGAAGGTAAGCATGCATGGTCAGGTTCTAAGATCAAGCATATGCTTAGTGCTTCCTGATAAGATCAATTTGGGTTAGAGACATTTTGAGCCCTTGCTAGATCATACAGTTTTTTAAGCCGTCACATTTGAGATCGTTCTTATATCATATTCTCGAAGTCTATTACCCGTTACAAGAGCAAAAGTCTGACATAATTGGGCTCTAAATGGTGGTATTTGTGATTACTTGACTTTGTGACCATTCTCTCTGTTTTCAGGAGATAATGAAAGATCCCCATATTGCAGCCGATGGGTACACGTATGAGTACACTTCGATCAAGCAATGGCTTCGGGATCACAAGACTTCTCCGATAACCCACACAAAGTTACAACACAGGCAGCTGACGCCCAATGTTTCTTTACGCTTGGCTATATCGGATTGGAACAAGCGGCTATCGAATGCTGCTGCATAAGAGGGACAGCGCACCAGGTCTCCATGTTTATGCATGCAATGTCATTCTTCTCTCTTATATCGGCGATTTTTTCATGATTTGTATCAATAGCTCTTTACCTTTTCCGGGTGTGATTTCCACAAAAGGGATAGTAATTCTGCACTACTACTGTTTCAAAATGAAAAGGTCTTCATATATGTATATAGCACACGAGTAATTCTCGGAGGTGCTCCATCATTGTACAAGTCCAAATGTATAACAGTGCACAATCGATGGGCGATTGCGAGGCCTTCTTGCAATAGCATTAAGTGTAAACTAACTTTCCATAATGTATAAGCTGTGCTTAGTGCAGCCTAGATGAACTCTTTGATGTTGTGGAGAAAAACAATAAAGATTTCTCAGTGGTTTGGGAGAAGTTGCTTTGCTTCATAACTTTGGGTCTTGTTACACAGAATCCAACCGTTTTTTTTGTTTTTTTTGATCGATCGAAATGCATCTTTTGTGACACCATTGTATAGCTTAGGCTATAACAGTGGCAATTTCTGAATCACAAACTGTGTATGGGCTCAAAGCGGGAAGAATCGGGGCTCGAAAAAACATGCAAGAGCTAGAAATTCTCTCGATCTCATCGAACATGACAAGGGGCAAGGACTGATCCGACGTCGAATCGGGGGCCGATGCCCAAACTGCGCAAAGTAGTCGGAACTAGAGATTCTCCGAGCGATTGGACGGGTGGTTTTTCTTTTATGCTCCCGCCAATTCGAGATTCTCCCGACGCGCGAAAGAGACCGCATCGTTCGATCGGCGGTGGCCTTAGTGCTTCTTTTTTTTCAGAATCGAGCACGTGGAATCGGATGTATTCCTTTGTCCGATTTCGCTCCAGCGCATATGCCATAGGCTGCCGATTATTCTACGAATCGCGCTAATAAAAAACAGTGTGCATGTTGTTAACATGGTTAAGTCAAATCCAATCAAATCAGATCAGATCGAGGGGGTTATTTTGCCCCTTCCCACTTCCCCTCCTCCCGACACGCGAAAAAGGAGGCCTTGACTTTGGCACTTCTCGCTGCGGCATCTATCTACTTGTTTCATCATGGGTGCGATCGGATCGAATCTGATCTGGATCGGATCGGATCATCATGGTGTGTGTAAACACAAGACTTCTCTTCTTGTGTTCTACCTTTTTCACCAGCACAATGAGTAGTGCCGGTTACAGTCGGGGAGTAGTGGGGGCCCATGTTGTTGCTTCTCTTGACCCTGTCATCATCAATCATGCTTCGATCTAACCAGCCGACCGATGGCTTTTGATTAGGTCCATTTCCTTGGTGAGGCTCTAGAGCCAGTGAAAAGCTGTTTCGTTGCTACATTACCCCCATTCTTTTTGCAAATTCGAATGCAATTTGAGAGCTATTGAAATTGTGGTGCTTGATTGATGAAGAAGACGAAGAAGAAGAAGAAGATGATGATGGTGGTCATGATGATGATGTTGCTGTTGAGAGAGGGTGTAGATAGATAGATAGATCATGGGGGGCGGCTCTGCTCCCATTACTGTCATTCATTGATTGAAGCCGATTGAAATTGTGAATTTTGAAAGCTGGAAATAAAGAAAGCAAGAGTTTTGGGGGAAATTTGGATTTGAAAGGGGGCCCATCTTTTTGTAAAAAATCTGGTGAAATGCCTCTCTACTACTATATCCATCTATCCTATCTGTCTATAAATAAGTCCATACTACTTACTAGAAAACAAAAAACCACAAGGGCAGCAGCAGCATTTACTGTTCTCATTTTCCATGTTGATGATCTATACAGTGTAGATAGATGTCACGACCCATTCGTGGATGATTTCTTTTGATCTGATATGTATATATATATATATATATATATATATATATATATCTGTATTGAATTTTCTGTTGCATTCATTTGGAAGCACACACCTTGAATGAATCAAAACCTCTCCCTCTCTCTCTCTCATTGAATACACCTCCCCCCAAGTTTTCCAAAGAAGATTTCAGAAAAAAACCACCAGAAAAAGCCATCTTTTCTTATTTCAATTCCACTGTACACAGGAAAAGGAAGAAGGATTTTGCTAATAATATAAACAGAGCTCAAGATCAATGGACACAAAAAAGAAAAGAGAAAGAAAACAGTTACACACCGATTGGTTCCTTTCTGTCAAGCAGATCTGTTGTTGGGCTTGCCAAATGTGGATTTTCTATTGATGCAGGTTTTCAAACTTGGGATTTGGGCATTCCAAAATTGGGATTGGGAGGCTGTATAAGCATACTACGTATATGCATATAGACACAAGAATTTCGATGAACCGATCGATCGATAGAACGATCACGGAGCAAATTTGATTCAGGGAGCTTGCCAAAACACAGAGGAAAAGAGATGGGGATCGACTGCGTCAGAAAACAGCTCCACTCCATTTGCATTACATTACACATATGTTGCGGGCTCATGACAATGTATCTGGTTTTACAAATCCCATTTCATTCATTCGAAGAACGGGAAATGAATGAAATGGGGTGGGGCAGGCGGCGGAAGAAACAAGAAAAAAACAGTGCCTTCGATGAAAGCAAGCTAAGCTCAGCAGCTTCTGCCCATCATTCCTGAGAGATGTGCTTGATCGATCGATCGGGTTTTGTATGTACAAAACAAACAACAAGAACTCGATCGCCATGAATTAGCACAGCATTAGATAGCTATAAGCTGGAAATGCCCTCCTCCTGTCTTCTTGTTGCCCTGGGCCGGTGGTGCTCGCGCACAAACTCGCGGATCATGTCGGCGCAGATGAGCCGCTCGAGCTCGATCGCGACCGACTGCACCTCGGCTTCTCCATGCGCCCATGCTCGAGGCTCTCTCCAAAGCTCCATCACTGCAATGTCCTCCTCTAGAGGAGGAGGAGGAGAAGAAGAAGAAGAAGAAGGCTTTGGTGTGCCTTCAACATCCACCATTTCCGGCTCAGCGAAGCGCCCATAGAAGTAGCTCAGCTGAGCCCACACTTGCTCCAGCAGCTTCTTTCCAGTGTAGGAGTAGAAGCAGCCGCGGCTGTTCTGTGGCAGCCATGGGAGCTTGCTGCTGCGAGCAGCAGCTGGCCGCTTGAGCAGCTGCGCCGAAAGAATCTCATCGGTGGCATCGAAGAGCAGCCTCCGAGCTGCCCGATCCAATGAGCTTCCTCCGCCGCTTGACCTGTTCTTCTCCTGGTAGTAGTAGTCCTCTAGCTGATCGAAGAGGGCAGGGTCAAGAGCATGCTGGGATGAGAATGCACACTGCATCACGAGCCCATCTGCTTGTTCGAGGAAGCCTCCGAATGCGAGGACATCCCGCGTGTACATCAGCTCACCTCGCCGGCCATGAGGGCAAGGCACGCCATCGATGCTCATGCTCATGCTCATGCTCATCGCCATCTTCTTCTTCATCATCATCATCATCATCATCCGACGAGGAGATGCCACAAGCCCTTCTTCTTCATCCGGCGCGTTGCCGGATTCCAACAGACGCATCGAAGCAAGCGTCGATCCATCGCCGCCGTCAGAGATTCCCTGCTGCGATCGCAACGAATCTGCAGATTCCGAAAAACTTCGTGTTACAAAGCACATGCTTCCGTGTGCACAGCTATAGCGAATGAAAGAAACGAATGGAAGCTCGGCAAAACAGGTCTCTCCTTACCTTCACGAGGATGATGCTTGGCATCCGAAACAGGGCTCTCTTCCTGGTAAGGCAGCATCTCTAGCACCGAGACGGGGCTCGGCTGCTCGCACTTGTCCATGCCTGCGTCCGAGGTGCTGTCGGCAAGCTCTGCCGCGGCTGAAACCCATCGCCGCAGGCCTTTCGGCGTCTGCAATTCATTCGTTCCAACAGAAACTACGGCGAATTAAGATGATGATGATGGTGATGATAGATATTAATTAACCGATCGATCGATCGATCGCATGGCGATGAGGTTTCTCGTCGATTGCGCATTCCTTCATGAGAATGCATCGTAAAAACCCATGAAGATCGCGGCGATTCCACACACAGTTTGGCTATGGCAGCGAAAGCACGCAGATTCGATGAAGCATTCCATATACTCCACACACACCAACACACTAACACAGAAGAGCAGAGGAAGAGATAGGACAGGGCAAGGATCACATTACCATTCCATTATCGGAGGAGAGCGTGTCGTTCAGAGAAGGATCAGCTGATGAAGACGACGACGACGATGACGATGACGACGACGATGACACTTTGCTCTCATCGTCGTCGTGGGTGAATGACAAGCTGGTTCCATCCCAATGGGAGCTTGTCGGGGTAGTGATGAGGCTAGCCTCATTCTCGCTACGGGCGAGCTCTAGATCGCACCCGTTCCTCTGCGCAAAGCTCAGCTCGAGCCCAGGCGACAATGCTTCAGCCGGTTCCTTCTTCTTCTCCTCCTCCTCCTCCTCCTCCTTCTTCATCTTCTTCTCCTTCTTCTTGGTGCTCTTCTTCTTGCTTGCCGTCGACAGCAGGCTCTCCTTCAAGTTCAAGAGGCGCCCCTTGAGGATCGACATCTCCGCTGGTTTGGACACAGCACCAGATGATGGTGTTGTTCGATCCACATTGGGGGCAGACAATGACCTCAGGAGCTTGCCCTCCGCCTTCGCTTCGGGGCCATGTCCAAGCATCTCCTTAGAGCTCGCGCTTGGAGCCGCAGGTGCTGCTTGACCCTTGTGCGCATTCGAGCCCATCGCCACGCCTCTGTTGCTCTGATCTGTTGCAGTGGCTTCATTCCTGTGGAGGCGGGGGGAATTCGGCAAGCTCGAAGAGTGCATCCTCGGCGATCTCCGGCCATTGCCGCTCGATGCGGCTGAAGCTGGATTGCTCGCCTCTCCATCTCTAATGCTGCCACCGAACGACTCCGCCTTCGCTTTGATGCCTTCCCTGGCAGCCTGCTCGATGATCCGCCGAGCCATGTCTTTGGCGTCTTGCCTCGCATCCTTGCTGCTGCTGAGAGAGCAATGGTAGCGGTAGGCATTCCGATCGCGATCCATGTCCTTGCCCTGCTTAAGGAGGAGGAGGTTGTTCTCCTTGCCATCCTTCTTTGCCCTTGGCTTTGCGATCAGGTCCTCCGAATTCAACAAAATGCTCGAGGAGGAGGAGGAGGAGGAGGAAGACGAAGAAGCTTGCTTCCCGATGTTGGGCTTCAGCACCACGATCCTCGTGGGCACAGGGCGATCGAAGCCCGAGCCCTTGTCGGGGATCGCAGCAGGGTTCTTCGCATCATCAGCAGCTTCAGGATGCATTGTCGTCGTCGTCATCATCGAACCGTACCTGCTCATCATCATCATCATCATCCTCTCAGCCTTCTTCCTCGACGATGACGACAGCGACGGCGAGGACAACGATCCTGACCCTGATGATGGCGACGGTGACGGAAAGCCGCGATTCTGCTTCCCGGAGGAGGAGGAGGAGGAGGAGGATTCGGAGAAGCTCCTCGCGAGATTCCCTCCGAGATTCCCTCCGAGATTCCCTCCGAGATTCCTTCCGCACCTGCTCCCCCGCCGATCCCTGTCCCTGTCCCCTTCCCCGTCGCGGAGATGCTTCGCAAACACCGAATTCGGATCGCTGAGGACCCGGGCGAAGAACTCCCTGTTGGTGTGCAGGAAGTCTAACGCGTCGAGGAGCTCCTCGGACCACTTCTGGCCTTCTGCTCCGTCGTCTCCTCCTCCCAAGGCCGACGACGATGCCCTGCTGCTGCTGCTGCTGATGCTGATGCTGCTGATGTCCTTCTTCGATCCTGCTACTGCCCGGAGAGCATGGCGGGAAGCGAATTCTCGCTTGAACTCCTCCAATTGCTTCTCTTGCGGGTGATGCTGCCTTCGGAAGGGGAGCTCTCCATAGCCGACCCTGTCCCCGTAGCTCGAGCAACAATCCTCTTCCGCAGGCGCATTCGGCCGAGGAGCACCTCTCTTCTGCTTGTGGATCGAGCGCCCAAACTGTTGGTGGTGGTGGTGGTGCTGCTGCTGCTGCTTCTGCTGAGATGATAATGCTGATGCTGATGCGGATGATGCTGCTGCGGACGATGCTGCTGCTGCTGCTGCTGCTGATGATGATGATGATGATGACGATGGATCTTGTACTGACGAAGGTCTAGAGGATCCATGGCCGCTCTCTTGATACGGCAGTGGATCAAGGCCCATCAGCCTTGCCACCACGCTTGTTCGCGGCCTCGACTGCGATCCTGGCTCGAGATGCATTCGAGCCATGGACTTGGCTCTCAGATGCTGCTCCAGGTCGCTCGGCCTGAAGGGATTGAGGGCCAGAAGCTCCTCGCCGCTTCTTCGCCTCGATGCCGTGCTTGTCAGGCTCCTGGAGAGCTCATAGCCAATCTGCATTTGCAGGCCATGTCTGCATTAGAGCTGCGAACAATCCATGGAATTCGCAGGCATACAGATGCGGAACAGAAGAACAAGAACGAGAACAACAACACGAACAAGAAGAAGGAGACGGAGAAGGAGAAGAAGGAGACGGAGGAGAAGGAGAAGGAAGAAGGAGAAGGAAGAAGAAGCAGAAGATGGAAGAAGAAGAAAAGAACAGCACTGTGAAACAATCCATGGCATTTGCAGGCACACGCATTGCAATAACACACGTCTGATCATCGCAAAGCCCTCGTCTTTGGAAGGAGAACACATCGGAACGGCGATGGCGGAGGAGGAAGGAAAGAGACTGTGTCAGCGAGGAAGAGGCAAGGCGCTCTGAGAGATCAATGGCGGAGGGCAACTTAACTGGAATGTCTTCCGCTCGGATGACTTGGCCCTGCCGCCTCAAATCCAAGAGCCCGCCGATGGAGACGTCCAAGCTGTTCCTGGGAGCTTCGAATCCTTCGAGCGATGGAGGAAGCGGAAGCAGAAGAGCAGAGAAGAGAAGAGGAGGAGGCAAAGGAGCACAGCACACAAGAGTTAGGGAGAGCTGAAGGAGGCAGTTGCAGAGCTTCCAAAGAACAGAAATGGTGGGATTCGAGGAGGAGGAGGAGGAAGCTTACCTGCGTCGGAGTTGGGATGGATTCGTCTGCAGGCATTGGGCTTCCTTCCGGGCAATGGCGGCTCCAGCTCCACCATGCTCTCCACGCCCCTGAGATCTCGGTCGGAGTGGAAGGAGCGCCTGTAGAAGAAATCATGCTTTGTCATTGAGTTCTCCTCCTCCTCCTCCTCCTCGTCTGTTCCTTTCTTGCTTCTTCTTGCTGCTTCTGCTTGCTTCTTCTCCTTGCTTCTTCTTGCTTCTTCTCCTTGCTTCTTCTTGCTGCTTCTTGCTTCTTCTTGCTGCTTCTTGCTGCTTCTTGCTGCTTCTTGCTGCTGCTTCTTCTTGCTGCTGCTTCTTCTTGCTGCTGCTTCTTCTTGCTTCTTCTTCTTCTTCTTCTTTTCCTAGGGTTTTCTGAGAAGTGGCTGCTGTGTTAGGGTTGTCTGCTGAGAAGAGACGGGGAGTTTCGATGCCCAGAATGCGGGAGCATGATGCTTAGATCAGGGGAGGCGAGGAGGAGGAGGAGGAGGAGGAGGGAAGCAGAGAGAGGAGAGGAAGGGAGAAAGAGGACTGGGTGCAGGGAGAGAGAAGGTGCAGAGCTTCCATGGAAGGAAGAAGACGAAACAGAGGAAGAAGAAGAAGAAGAAGAAGAAGAAGTCGAAGAAGACGAAGACGAAGACGAAGACGAAGAAGAAGACGAAAGAAGAAGAAGAGGAAGTGTGTGATATTTCTCTGTTTTTTTTTTTAACCTTCCGTTTTTTTCTTTTTTCTTTTTGGGCGTTTCATGGAACTTTGGAAGAGGCCCATTTTTTTGTGGCAATTTACAAAACTAGCCCCTTCTTCACCTTCTGCTCCTGTTTTTTTTTGTCTGGTGCTGAGGATGATGATGGTGATGATGATGATGATGGTGATGGTGATGGTGATGATGGTGATGATGATGATCGTGGTGGTGGTGGTGATGATGGTGATGATGGTGATGATGGTGATGGTGGTGGTGGTGATGATGATAATGATGATGGTGGTGATGGTGATGATGGTGGTGGTGCTGGTGATGGTGATGATACTGGTGATGCTGGTGATGCTGGTGATGGTGATGATGGCGATGGTGATGATGTTGGTGATGCTGGTGATGCTGGTGATGCTGGTGATGCTGGTGATGCTGGTGATGGTGATGATGGTGGTGATGGTGATGATGGTGGTGGTGGTGGTGGTGATGGTGATGATGCTGGTGATGTTGGTGATGGTGATGGTGAAGATGTTAGTGATGGTGAGGATCGTGACCGCAGCGATGAACAATGGTGAGGATCGTGACAACAGCGATGATGACAATGGTGATGATGCTTATGACAATGCTGATGCTGATGATGGTGGTGGTGGTGATGATGATGGTGATGATGATGCTGGTGATGATGATGGTGATGATTATGCTGGTGATGATGATGGTGATGATGATGATGGTGATGATGATGCTGGTGATGGAGATGATGTTGATGGTGGTGGTGAATGATGACGGTCTGCAGCAGATGAAGCGTGTGTGCATGCATACATGCAGACACAGCCACTCATATCGTATGCCGATCGGCTCGATTACGTAGCATCAGTGGTAGCGAGTGGCCAGATAACGTCAGCGTTGTTCACGATTCGTCGGAAGCTGGTAAAACGGGCAATCGTTGCTTTTTTACCAATGCCAACATTAATCCGATCCGATCGACGCAGTTTTTCTTCTTGTTTTTTTGTTTTTTTTTTAAACCACCATTTCTGCTTAATGGTCGCGAAAGAAAGCATTTTCGGTGGCAAATGTTGGCCCCCCATCCATGCAAAGGATGAGATCTCTTGGATCTGTCTGCGGTTAGGACCCTGGGCAAAATGGGGCATATGGGGTCCCTAGAGAGCTCCGCCAAATGCCGAATCATCTCCTGTTCGTTTTGAAACATGCTGTAAACATGACCGTTTACCTGTATATAAGCATCAGACGGTTGGATTCGCGATCGTCGTCATCGTACTCCCCTCGAAGATGAGTCTGGATCCACGAAACACTGTTGTGTGTTTCGTCTCGTGGATCATATTGGTCCAAGCAGATGTTAATAAATCTTTTGTTTCTGTCTCGCGCTTTAACTAACCCTCTATCTATTTATCTATACATAGGGAGGGTATATAAGCATCGATTTATCAAAGCTACGCCTTAAAAGTATCATCCACCTGGCCAATCACGATCAAGCCTCTCCCCAAATGATCCATGTTACTTGATCGATCCGAGTTTGTCGTCTTGGCTCCACTAGAGCATTAGTTAGCATTGAAATCGCACCTTGATGATCCATGTTCCTCGCTCGCATTTGTTGGTTAGCTCATCGATCGCCAATCGGTGGCCATATATGCCCTTCTCTCTCTCCCTCTCTCTCTCTCTCTCTCTCGTTCGCTCTCTTTGCCGACATTTAAAAGATGGGCGAGAGCACGTTCGTTTGCCTTAAGAGCCGAGTTTTTCTTGTTTGTTTTGTCCGTTGTGCGCGACGACGAATCGAAGGTCGGTTTGTTGGCCCCGACTTAAATTAGGAAGGAACATGGGGGGCGCTACAAGCGGCAGGCGGCTTTACCAGAAACGTCGGGAAATGTCAGCTATCCGAGATCTTAAGCAAGGGGAGATTGGCACGAAGCGGGCGAAAGGTTTTGGCCACTTCCTCCGGATCGCGGATTGGATAGGGGACCGAATCGCTGGAGACTTGGGACCGAATAAGATCCGATATATCAGCAAGAGACACATCCGATTTTTCGTAACCGGATTTCAAATACATCGATACAAGACAACAAACATATGCTTCGAATGGCGAAAAACAAAAGCCGTTGTATTGGTCACAAAACATATATGTGCAGCGAATGCCAGACGAAGGGTTCATCGTCGCCGACACACAATCAACCAGAAAAACCAAACAAATTGGCCTCTCATCAAACATATCAAGTTTATCGGCGGACGTGTGCCAAGGAGGCGGTGCTTCTGATCCGATTCGAGATGCTCCGATTCCTTCATCTCGGATATAGTTAGTTGTATGGGTTCTCTAGCATCCCAGAATCGAGCCAATTGTCGTCGCCGCAGTCGGCCTCATCACCATCACCACCACCACCACCACCATCATCATCATCGCCACCACCATCATCATCGTTGTTGCCCTCGTCGTTATCGTATTCAAGTAGAAAAAAACAAACAAGAGCAAGGGATCTAAGGCCACGCTGAAGCGAGGTATTGGGCGAATCGGATTCAACGCCGTTGGCAGACTTATAGGGTGGACCCAATGTCCTTGGGATCATTCATCGTGCACACGGAGGGACAAGTGTGCCACTTCGACGAGAAGCAGAAGTAGAAGAAGAAGAAGAAGCTCGATTCGGAGAAGAACGGAAGATCCGATGATATACAACACACCAGCACTGGAAAACGATCGGACTCCGCTCTGGGATCGACTTCTGAGATCAATCAGCAAGCGGGTTCCTTTCACTTCGTGTACTGCAGGGAGGCCAGCTATGTATAGCGGAGGCACGACAAACTCGGGCAACTTTCTCCGCAGCAGCTTGAACTGATTGACGAGATCCTCGACATTGAGTTACTCGGTCGCGATCGCGCCGCGGCGCGTTTGATCCTTTTTTTTTTTTTTTTTTCTCTCGGCCGTCGAGCGAATCGTAGCTCTCTGCGGGGAACAACGATGGGTGCCATCGGATCAAAGCGTCGGCGAGTCATCATGGTGTGGCTAGAAGATTTTAACACCGGGCGAAAATTTTCAGCGGCTAGCTTAGCTGCTAACTCGAGAAAAACTCCGATACAGTTGGGACAGCGAGCTATTATTACTGCTCTGGGAATGTGGCGATCTTTGACCAAAGGGTTGTCGTTGGCACGGGGTCGCAATTAGCAACCAGTACTCGTACAGTGCCAACAATGTGTGACGACAGAATGCAAAGGTGTTTCTCTGGCATGCCGATGGATCTTTGCTTCGGTGTCAAAGGGAATCGGAGCCCCCCCCTTACGGGAAGTTCTTTCGAGACCATTGGCATCGATCGTTCCTTAAAGGTTTTGTTCCAGACTGACACCGTGATTCGACGACTGTGTACACCTAACTCCGTCGATCCAACCTCGCGCTGCATCCGCGGAACCGCAAGCTTTTCCGCTCTCCCATGTGCAAGCGAGAACGAGGAGCGAACGCGCCTCTGATTCGGATAGTTAGCCCATTCGGTGGCCCTCCTTAAGTATATATATACACTTGTCCGAGGCTGGAGTTGGTTAGAACTAACTTTGGAGACCCCACCCGACGAGGACGATGACGATGATCGAGGCTTGCCAGATAGGTCTAGCGGGAGGAGGCCCTTCTGTTTGACCGAGGAGAAAACTGCCCGAAACGATCGGTTGGTGACTTGCTCGGCTAGTTTTGCTGCCTTCAATAGTTTCTTCTCTGTCTATATACATCCGTAGAAGAACGTAATAAACATGTTCGTGCAAGCATTCAAACGTTTGAAAACAAATACATTTGGAAAGGAAAATTTGCGTGCTCTGTTTCTTTTTTCCCCCCCTTATTTTTCCTTTCTTCTTAATACTTTTTCTACCCAATCTCATGCTCTCTTATATAACATGCGATGACACATGATTTAATCATTATATAATATAGACCATGGTCTTTTTTTGAATTGATTTTTTGTTTCAAACTTGTTAATCCAATCCAATCCAATCCAACTCGGAGATTATTCACCATAGATGTTTGATTGAAACATACACGAATTCAAACGCGTGTGGTTAATTTTACGCATATATCTACGTAATCATGCGTTTGACTGAAAGTTTTACTCCTTTACCTTTATACATTTAACTCGTACGCGTTTGTGTGTGTGTGTGTGTGTGTGTGTGCAGTGCGAATCGAGGTATAAAACATATTGCTGTACTTTGCTCCTATGCCTTGCGTAGACGAGATCGCTCGACCGACCCCATTCCAATGTATCTGGCCCACAACGTCCGCTTCCGTAAGGTGGTGGCTTTCGAGCTGCCAGAGAGAACGCATCATCGAGTTCTTTCGAGATTCGTTCCGATAATCCGACGATTTTTCAACATATGTACAGGGGCCACAACAGCGGGAGAATGGCGTGGGCGCGATAAGACATGTTGCCATAGATGTGGCTTTTCGAAGACATTCCGAGCCAATCCGTCTCTGGGACTTCCCTGTTTTCTAGACAACTTGGCTTGCCGATACTCCGTCTCCTGTTGTCTCCGATCGAGAGAAGAAGGTACATAATATGCATAGTAGAAGAGGGTAGAATATGCTCAAAGACTTTTTACCGAGATTTAGATGTCACATCTAAGCAAAGACTCTTGGCACTGGGAGCCAGTTTGTTCTCGTAGCATGGTGGTGCATATGCCATGGCAAGTGCAGAGAGCAGAGTCCGAGAAATCGTCGAGCTCCTCTGATTAAAGAGACAGCAAAATGCATTTGGGAGAGAAGCTTATGCGTCTATACATCTAAGCATTTACATCTACATGTTGATATGGATGAATATATGAATATTTATGAGTATATGTCCGTGTGCGGCCGTCGAAT
>JBBBWG010014447.1:0-17865 GCA_037176905.1 Azolla pinnata
GCGCGAGTCGCTCATCGCGGCGGCGGGGCCCGCGGCCGCCCGGATGCGCGCGGCGCTCGCGCACTCCCTTCTGCGGCCCGAAGCCCTGCACAACCTTACGCCCCTCGTCGATCGCATCGTCTCCTCCTCCTTCTCCTCCTCCTCCTCCTCCGCCTTCTTCGTCGAGCGCGATTCGGAGGCTTCAACCGCGGAGCTCTGCATCTTCCCCTTCATGAAGAAGCTCACCTTCGGCATCGCTTGCGAGGCCCTCATGGGCCGCGCCGACCCCCGCGACCACGCCGCGCTCCTCGTCCCCTTCCACACCATGATGAAGGGCCTCCTCCAGATCCCCCTCAACCTCCCCGGCACGCGCTACCGCAACGCCCTCTCCGCGTCCGCGTCCATCCGCCGCAAGCTGCGGGCGTGGATCGACGAGGCCCGGCAGCTCCTCGATCGCGATCACAATGCTGACCCTGATCGTGATCGTGATCGTGATCGTGATCGTGATCGTGATCGTGATCGTGATCGTGATCGTGATCGCAATGCTGACCCTGATCGTGACCCCAATCGCCACCTCTCCCACCACAATGTCCTCTCGGGACTCCTCCGCTACACCGACGAGCACGGCCTCCCCCTCTCCGACAAGTGCATCGCCGACAACCTCCTCCTCCTCCTCTTCGCCGGCCACGACACGAGCTCCGCCGTCGCCACCATGGCTTGCAAGCACCTCGCCGCCCATCCCGCGCTCATGGACGCCGTCCACGCAGGTTCGATTCGCGATCATCGTCGTCGTCGTCATCATCATCAGCTGCGGATCGTGATTCCCCCCCCCCCCCGGGGAGGGAATTAATTCCATTCGCTCCACTCTAGAGCGCCGATCGATTCCGGATTGCGATCGTCGGTAGATTTTTATTATTTACCGCGAGGGGCCTCTGTGACCCGGATCGACGTGCTTCGTGCCTTGTGCAGAGAACAAGGAGATCGCCGACAGCTGCAAGCCGGCCGGGCGGCGCGGCTTGACGTGGGCCGACGTCCAGAGGATGAAGCTGTCGTGGCGCGTCGTGCAGGAGTCGATGCGCCTGATGCCACCCGTGCAGGGCTCGTTCCGGATCGCGGCCCACGAGATGAGCTTCGACGGCTACAGGATCCCAAGGTCATGGAAGGTAAGGAAAGAGCGCATGATCGATCGATCGATCGATCGATCGAGCGTGCATGTGTCGCGGATATACAGAGGCCTACGTTCGACGATGTAACGTATGGTCGAGGTTCGTCGAACCCACGATCGATCGATCGACCCTTCACAGATAAGATAAAATAAAACAAGACAAGACAAGACAGTACATTATCTAGGTCTATGTTGGTAGTAGCTTTTGTATATGTATCGCTTGTTGACGATGGGGATCTGGTCTGAAAGGGCCAGAGAGAGAGAGAGAGAGAGAGATCTGTTCCTGATCTGTTCCTGATCTGCTTTCTACTGTTTCCCGATCGGCGGCGGAAACAGATCATGTGGTCGCCGCACTCGACTCACCGGAACCCCAAGTACTTCCCCGACCCCGACAAGTTCGAGCCGTCGCGGTTCGAGGGCGCCGGCCCGGCCCCGTTCACATTCGTCCCGTTCGGCGGCGGCCCTCGGATGTGCCCCGGGTACGAGTTCGCGCGCCTCGAGATCCTCCTCATCCTCCACCACCTCGTCACGCGCTTCTCGTGGACGCCCGTCCACCCCGACGAACCCGTAATCGTCGATCCCATGCCCTTCCCCGTCAACGGCCTCCCCGTGCTCCTCCATCCCCGCTAAGCGAGAACAGTTACAGATCTTTCGCGTTAGTTATCGAAATCGTCGCACCGAAGCTCACAACTTATAACATCGAGCTCCAGAATGTCCGTTTCCTTAAACAAATCACGGTAGAAGACGGGCGCTTCTTCTGTATTTCGTTGCAATGTTATAATCGCAGTGCGGAATCATCGCTGCGAAAAGCAAAGCCAGAGATGTTTCGATTGCCCCGTATGATGCCCACCTTTTGCGAGAGAAGTAAGAGGTATATCCGATCGGCTTGTTCTCCAACAGACTGGAAAATCCGATCGATTATACCCTTGGGTTGTTTAAAAATAATAATAAAAAGAGCCAGATTCTTCTGTGATTATTTGTACTGCAAGTTAGGCGGGGGGATCAAGGCAAACTGATCTACTAAAGCCGATCAGAGAGGTTAACAACTGAGGCTTCACCCCACCACTGGCATCTTCAGTTATCCGAACCATCGGCGATCTGCCAATAGTGGTAGCGCATGCATGTCCTAGGAGGATAGTATCGACTGATCTATCGATAATATCGATATCAGCACTGGTTCGACAAGAATGTGTCGAGCTGGAGACATGCATATATAAAAAAAAAGGGGGCCAGTATCCACATCGGCTGACACAGTCGTCAAACGTGTCAAGTTTTAGGGACACGGCTCTGCTGCGCGACCAGACCGAGATCTGGTGGCATCGGTCGGTCGATCGATCAAATGCGCCGGCTCCTGGACGCGGTTAAAAAGCGATCCGATATATATCGGCACCAACAATAAGAATTTAGACGATGAAGAACGCTCCGCATGAGAAAACTGGCAAAACCCCAGCCTGTTGCATACATACTCATGTCGCCAGCTCACGGATGATGAGTATGAGTCTGCATGCACTGTGTACACATACACATTGCATGCATACTCATCATCCGTGCACGCATGCGCATACCTTGTACAAAGCCTGCATGGATGCACATGCGCCGCCCGCATGTGCATACTCACATGCGGACATCCACTTGCACATGCACACAGATGCACATGCAGATCCACATGCTCATCATGCGCACATACGCATGCACCGGCCACGCACATGCACATCCAACATGCACGCACACATGCACATCCACATGCCCATGCATACATACACATGCACACGCATGCACATACACATGCAGCAGCCACGCACACAGCATGGACACACGCATGCACATCCCACACAGATGCACATGCACATCCACATGCATATCCACATGCACATTCACACTCACACCCAGATGCACATCCACATGTACGCACATGCACATACACATGCACACACCGCACATGCACATCCACATGTACGCACATGCATACACACATGCACAACGCACATGCACATCCACATGCACATCCACATGCACATGGTCCACTTCCTTAGCATTATCCAGATTCCAATACAATCTTCTCTAAAGTCAGACTTGTACTTCTCCCAATTTACAAAAATAGCCCACTTCTTCTCCTTCTTCTTCTTCTTCTTCTTCTTCTTCTTCTTCCCCTTCGTCTTCTCCTGCCGCTTCTGCTGTTTCTTTCGGTCTGCTTCCATCCTCCTCCTCCGCCTCCTTCGCCAGTTCCACCATCAACTGCTCTTCCTTCTTGTTATCCACGCAGAGAGAAGCAGACGGCTGCTCTTGCTGCAAGCTCCGAGAGTTTTTCTTTTTGGTGTCGTTTCGCTTCCATACATCCTCGGAAGACAGAGCGGCGCGTGCGTGCTTGCTTGCTTGTTTCAGCATAGCTTCGATCAGAACAGTGTGTTTCAGGCGGAGTCAGGAATCAGAGGAGCCTACAGCCTTTCTCCCATCGCGTTTTCAGGTCTCATCCATAAAAACCAGCTTGGGTCATCAGAAGGAAGGAAAGAAAGGGAAAGAGAAAGAGAGAGAGAGAGAGAGACAGACAGACAGAAAGAAAGAAGAAGAAGCCCCGCTTTGTTTGCAGGGTTCATTTTAGGGTTAAGAGAAAGACCCCAGCAGAGTTTCCTGTTGCACACAGTTTTTTGGGGGGAGGTAGTGATAGAAATCCCTGATTCCGGGCAGCAGTTTTTGGGGGGAGGTAGTGATAGAAATCCCTGATTCCGGGCAGCGGTTTTTGGGGGAGGTAGTGATAGAAATCCCTGATTCCGGGCAGCGGGTTCTAACCCTAACTTCAACAGGGTTCGGGGACCGTAAGGCTCACATCCCGCCATGGTTTCAGCCTCGTATTCAAATCTCTTGGATCTTGAAGCAAATTACCCTAAAGATCTGTCGAAGAGGCTGCCCAGATTGAAAGCCTTCCCCGAAAATGGGGAAGAGGAGACCGGCAATGGGAGCTACGGATTCCCGTCATCGCCGATCGTATCCTCGTCGTCTTCCTCTTCGTCTTCGAAGAAGAAGACCATCATCGTGGCCGACAAGCTCCCGTTGCTCGTGCAGAGGAATCCGGAGGACGGGTCGCGGAGATTCGCCATCGACGAGAACTCTTTGCTATGGCACATGAAGGATGGCTTGGCCAAGTCGAGCCAGGTTCTGTATGTGGGTTTCCTCGATGTGGATGTCGAAGAAGCCCGCGAGCAAGAGGCGCTATCCTCGACCCTGCTCGAGGGTTTCGAGTGCTTGCCGGTGTTTGTGGAGCGGGAGGTGCGAGAGAAGTACTTCGAGGGCTTCTGCAAGCACCATCTCTGGCCTCTTTTCCACTACAGGCTGCCGATGATATCGGAGCAGGGGGCTCGATTCGATCGCTCCCTGTGGCAGGCCTACGTCTCGGTGAACAAGCTCTTTGCGGATCGGATCATGGAAGTGATCAACTCCGAGGATGACTTTGTATGGGTCCATGACTACCACCTCATGGCTGTGGCCACTTTCCTGCGCAAGAGGTATTTCAAGGTGAAGCTAGGCTTCTTCCTTCACATCCCGTTCCCTTCCTCGGAGATCTACCGGACCTTGCTCGTGCGGGAAGAGATATTGAGGGGGCTTTTGACCGCCGATCTGATCGGCTTCCACACATTCGACTATGCCCGGCACTTCCTTTCGTGCTGTAGCCGGATGCTCGGGCTCCATTTCAAGACGTCTCGAGGGTACATCTCCTTGGACTATTTTGGGCGCACCGTGGGGGTGAAGATATCTCCGATCGGCGTTCACATGGGCCGCTTGATGGGCGCCTTAGCGAGTGCAGACACAAGATCCAAGGTGAAAGAGCTCGAGCGCAGGTTCGACGGCAAGCGGGTGCTTCTCGGGATGGATAACCTCGATGTGTTCCAAGGCATAGGATTGAAGCTCCTTGCTCTGGAGCAGCTCCTGCAGGACCATCCTCAATGGAGGGGGAAGCTTGTATTGGTGCAGATCATCACCACCAAGCATGGGAGCAGCGGGCCCGAGAGCCTGGCTGTGCAAGAGGAGGTGAGAATGAATCGATTCTATATAATGTTGACTAAAATGAAGAAAGACGTCGCTTACTCGTGTTTTTGTATGTAAAACGCCAGAAAAGAAGTTGCTCATTCATTTGCTTGTATGTAAAACACTGAAGGAAGCTCCTTGCTCATATGCGTGTTGTAAAACATGCATGCAAAGATCTCGGTGCCTTGAACTCCGTTGCACTAATATTACGTAGTGATGTCAAGTTTTTAAAGCATTTTCAACGCATTTGTCTCGGACGTATGCCCAAATTGTGTGTATCGGTATGCTTCTCCCCCAGGTCCAATCAGCCGCCGAGAGGATCAACACAACGTTTGGGGGAGATGATTACCAGCCCGTGGTCTTGATCCAACGGCTGCTTTCTCTCAACGAGAGGACAGCGTACTACTCCGTGGCCGAGTGCTGCGTCGTGACAGCCATACGGGATGGCTTGAACCTCATCCCATACGAGTACACCATCTGTAGGGATGCAGCTAACCCTAACACCGCTTCCCAGAGCATGCTAATCATATCCGAATTCATTGGCTGCTCTCCATCTCTCAGCGGGGCGATCCGAGTCAACCCTTGGAACATCAACAATGTCATGGAGGCGATGCTGTCGGCCCTCACCATGCCGGGGTCCGAGAAGGAAATGAGGCACGAGAAGCATTTTAGGTATGCCAGCACCCATGATGTTGTGTTCTGGGCCCGTAGCTTCATGGCCGACCTCGAGAGGGTGTGCAAAGATCATGCACAGCAGCGCTGCTGGGGTATTGGGTTCGGGTTCGGGTTCAGGATTGTCGCGCTAGATCCTATGTTTCGGAAGCTGCGGGCAGAAGACATTACATCGGCTTACAAGAGGACCACAAATCGGATCATCTTGCTTGATTATGACGGCACAATGGTGCCATTGAACGCCATTGATAAGACACCGGGGCCCCACATCATATCCGTGCTCAACAACTTGTGTGATGACCCGAACAATCTGGTCTTCATCGTCAGTGGGCGGAGCCGAGATGTCTTGCAGGGCTGGTTCTCTCCGTGCCGGAAGCTGGGGTTGTCTGCCGAGCATGGATATTCAAATAGGTACATAATCCTTACTCAGTAGAAGAATGAGAGAGAGACTCTGTGCATGTGAACACTGTTAACTTGTGCTAGGCCATGGCTAATTAGCTTCAAAAATGTTGTGTAATTGAAGCTGTGACATTGTATATTTGAATAAATAAAGAAAGAACGCACATCAGCAACTATGATGTAGTATTTCTACATGTTTGCAAATGAAATTATTTAGTGATTATATTTGAAATATGCTTATTGGGTACTCGATTTGAAGTAGGTAGTTAACTTTCTCAGCGTTCGCTCTCATGCTTTTGCACCATATTGATCTTCTTTTAATTGGGTTAAAAAGTAACTACTGGAATGGTATTTAACTCCGTGACACTGGTTTCTCTTTGTGTGCTGAAAAAAATTCATTCATTTTCGGATGTAGGTGGAACCAAGATGAAGAGTGGAAGACTTCTGTGCACATCTCAGATTTCAGCTGGAAGGAGGTGGTGGAGCCCATAATGAGGCGCTACACAGAGAGCACAGATGGGTCGTACATAGAAGTGAAAGAGAGCGCTTTGGTGTGGCACTATCAGGATGCTGATCCCGACTTTGGTTCATGGCAATCTAAAGAGCTCTTGGACCATCTGGAGAGCATGCTCGCCAACAACCCAGTCTCTGTGAAGAGTGGTCACCTTATTGTGGAAGTAAAGCCACAGGTGTGTATATGTATCTTACCCGCTTTTAAAATTACTGATCGATCGGTGATATGTCTAGAGCTGCTGGCATTGTGCTCTAGGATTATCGGTTGGCTTCAGTGATGACAATGATGATGATGCTTGGATGCACATACATACATACATGAACAGGTCTCAGCATTATGCCCTAGGATTGCCAATTGTGTTTGGTGGTGGTAATGATGATGATGACAGTGAAACGGTGACGACATACCTGCATGAACAGTTTTCAACATTATGCTCCAGGATTGTCAACTTCATTGCTTGATGAGGATGAGGATTGGATGCATTATACATACACATGTGAAGGGTTTTCCATACTGTGCTCTAGGATTGTTAATTGGGTGCATGCATACATGAGGGATTTTTCCGAAACTGTATTCTAGGATAGGTTCAATGATGATAGTGATGATGGTTCTTTGGATGCAATGTACACACATACATATCCCTGAACCCTAGAACCTAAAATCAACAATCCTATTGTGCACAGTTCCAATTAATTATGGCTAAAATGTCAGAATCGTATGTGCTATGCAGGGAGTGAGCAAGGGTACAATTGCAAAGGAATTGATACTGTCAATGGTGGAGAAGGGCAAGCCTCCGGAGTTTGTTCTGTGCATAGGGGATGATAGATCGGATGAGCACATGTTCGAGAGCATTGCGAACGCGATGGAGGGCTTTCCACAAGCACCATTGGCCGAGGTCTTTGCGTGCACGGTTGGGCAGAAGCCAAGCAAGGCCAGATACTATGTTGATGGCACCTCAGAGGTGATTCGGATACTGGATGCTCTCACACGGCCTCTTGAAGTCTCCGACATCAACGAGGGTGAGCATCGGAGCTTTCCTTCGATGAGCGATATGAAGCTTCTTCCTTGAAGCTTTTCGAGGAAAAAGGAAAAAGGGCAAACTACTTGGTTTTTATATCAGATTCTGGCAGCTTGGGATCGCTCACATGGAGACCATCACAGCAAGTATGTATCGAGCTCCTCTAATTCTGTCTTTTTCTCTCCATCTCTCTCGCCCCCTAATGCAAAGCTGCCAAAAGTTGATAAGAGGTCCTGGGTTTGATTCTCACCCATTTGAATGTCGGGAGTTTTTCCCCATGGGTCCGAATCAGCTTCCTTGTGGATGCTAAAACTGTTATTCCATAGATCCTCCACTGCAACATTTGCTAACCCCCTTTTCTTTTCCCATAGATACTTATATGGTTGTGTTTGACATTATCACAGGATCTGCTTTTTTCTGCAATGCCATCTATTTCGACGTGGATTCGCGCAACAACTTTTACTCGGCTAAACAGAGGAACAACACCACATCCAAGCCCTGGATTCCATTCATTCTTTCTAAATAAAATGACTTCTCTGTCCGACCATTTCTCAGAAGAAGCTGTCTTTGCGAGCCTCGTCTTCTTCCCCTACCAAATGTTTATACCGGAATGTGTTTTTGTGAAACCCGTCAGGCCCCAGACATTTGTAAATAATTTTTACGCGTGGTTTGCCTCGTTCATGACTACAGGATTGGGGGCCTTGTACTACTATCATACAGAAATAGGGGTTGGTTTGGGAGCCTAATGCTAAAACAAAGCAGGTTCTATGCAAAACAACAACGCTCCCACAACCCTGATATATAATATACCTATTACTATCTATATACATAATAAATACTGCAACTGCATTTCAAAGATTACTAGGGTTTTTCAGGCAAATTTTTCAAGTAAGTGCTCTCTTTACATGCTCCTGCCCATCTTTTTTCCTGTTTTTTATTGTTCTGGACTATATGCTTATAAAGCATGCGTGTACACTGACAAAATTCATTCAATTAATACACTGGGTCCTATGCTTTTTTGGGCTAGCTAGAGCTATTTTACTTTCATGATAATGTTTGAGTCATGCGTTTGAAATGTGATTCAGTCAATGTTTGAATTGGAGTCAGGCCCTTGGAAGTGGAAGTGGGCAACAGCAAGGAGCCTTTAATAGTCAAGAAAGTTCAAAGATATGTATATCCAAGTTACACTCCTGCTGATACCTAGGAAAGAGGTGCTATTGCTTTTTATGGTGTAGTTGGAAGCAGCATGTTGGAATTTTTCTAAACCAGGCGTGAACCGATTGCTGGAAAAGAACAAAAGAAAGTGAAGCACCGAGTGTTGGAAAATGGCTGGAACAAAGGCAGAATCGAACCCGCTGATAGTTGCGAGGCATGTGCAACAAGTGAAACTCACATTATACATGTAGATCCACTGTTACAATAAATTGGGTTGCAGGCATGTCCCATTGGCAACTTGGCTGATGATCATGTGGAACAAGTGGTGGTTTTTGCATATGGGCCACGAGGACCATACCAGCTTCGGATGCATAGCAGCCTACACAAGCAGATTTGGCACAGAATGATGTTTTCAGTTACTGTAACAAACTGATGATCAGGATTGTCAACCAGATTAGCAGATGTATATCATGTATGGCTGTCTTTCTGGTTCTCTCCAGCCAGCTCTGATTTCTGGTTTGTAAACCTCGTAATGAATGTCGATTCCTTGATGGTTACGGAACATCCAGGGTGCTCCAAAAGTATTATTGTATGCACACAGACATGATCATGCTGGTTCAAGGCTACAATCATTTGATTAACTGCATCAAGGGGCCCATATCTCATAGATTGGCAACTTACATCAAACTCCCTGTCATCAGAATCTGGTTTTTGTTATCCACAATATGTCATAACTCATATGGGGATTAATGTAGTTGGCGGTCAGATATATCTATCCATGTCAATGTCTCGGCGCTTTGATCCGCGCTGTAGGGAAGTGGCTTGATTTCTTTCTTTTTGAAATACATGTACAGATCTTCCGTTGATCCTCTGTATATAAAACAATGAGTGGGCCTGCCAGATCAAAAGATGTGTGGTGGGGGGGGGGGGGGGGGCTCCATTTGTTGGAGGAGATTGTGAGTATATTTTGTTTCGAGAAGCTGATTTGGTCCTGGCAAAGCAAGTGAAATCCAAAAGCTTGCAGAAAGACCGATTCAAAGTCGTGAACAAAAAAACACGAGATAGTGGGTCCTAATCCATTCTAAATCCATATACTTGATCACCAGATCAGTTGAGAATATCCGATGACTTGATGCGCCTATTAAACAGGAGAGAAACTCAATCTAATTATACCTTGTGTCCAATCCAAGAACTTACCTGGAACTTTCATATCATCACACTATCTGTCCATCTATTCGTAGATAATATATATATATATATATATAAAATAGATCAGATCATCTCATATGATTGACTAAATTAGATCATGTTTGTGGCTGCATGATCTTTCGTTGACGAGCTTGCAAGTCAAAACCCTGCAACAAGAGGGTGGCACATCAGCTGTTGACAATTGTGCCGCCTTGTTTTTAACAATTTAGCACATCTCGGATTCCTTCACATTGACCTTGCAGGTACAGATCCATGACTAACATCAATTTGTAACTGGTAATTGTTACGGTTAACTACATCCATCAACTGTAACTCTGGTCATGATGTTGCTTCCGTCAACTAAAACACTGAGCATGATGTTGCTTCTACATATTCCATTCCACATAACAGCATTATAAAAGGCAGCATCCATTATAAGGGTAAATTTGTTCACTAACCATACCTGCAAATAAAATCCCTGCAATACATAGATCTACCACTCTTTGAAAACTCTGTATATGAGCCAATGCTTATCTGCATCGATGGCAATTATCAAGATTAACGCCGCGAGTTACACTGTCTACTTAGATCACAGGCTGTAACTCATTGCTTTCAAGGCATTTCATGATAGTAACAATGAGTCTTAGTAATATTCTTAAACAACTTCGAGTAACCCTTGTGTCTTCTCTATATAGCTATGGCTCAAGGGGGTGATCATGAAGAAGATGGAAAACCATCTTTGCTACACACTGCAGCTTCCCCTGATAAAATCTTGTTTCTTTTCTACCATAGTAGGACATGAATTTCTCATAGCATATTCATCTTTGTGAAAAATGTGAAGAACTTAGAATATAACACTAGAATCAATTCAATATACAACATACATGGTACAAAAAATTGTGATTGTAGCAGAGCGATGAGGCGAAATTAGCATCGGATATATATATATTTGAAATGCAGCACAAATGATGTGCCTGCTCGTTGCTCAGAATCATCAATAGCATTTCAATACATTCCCTTGAGGATGGGATTTGTCCGGCAAATACTTGGGCCATACTCTTCATATTCTGCCTTCGTGTGACAAGCCTATGAAATTTTCGACAAGGAAATAATTAACCCCCTAAGACTGCAAAATTGTCGATGATAGTGCATACAGAAAATTATGAGAGAAGATGTCTACAAGGATAATTCCAACCTATTCCCCTCTGAAAGCTCTTTCATGATCTTACTGTATCTGTTATGGTAAACCTTATCAGAGCTCATGAATTGCAGTTTTTCTTTTGGTATTGCCAAAACGATTTGACCGCTACAAGTATGTCTAGATCATTACCAGCTAACATCCCCAAAACCATGCTCATTTATTCAATTCAAGAAAGAGAGCACTTACAGTGTAAAAATCTGGTGTAGATGCTAGGACAGAACCCCCAAACCAAACAGCAAATCTCTGGATAGGATGGCTAACAACATTCACATCAACAGCTTGTACCTAGAAGATACATAGAATTTTAACATAAATCATCATATATGCATGAGAAAATACAATAAGCATTGTACAGCGAGCACCTGAGTTTCAAGACCATGTTTAGCCAAGGAAGCCTGCACACGGGCATCCACGATTTTCTTCAAATCTCGTTGCAGTCTACGGTGAAAATCTTTGAACATAGTTGAGCCCCCAGAGAGCACGATATTCTGCAGAGAGTGATGTTTATTCAACATTTCAAGAACCTCTTTAATATACTTGAGTCGTATTCTAAATGGCCATCAATTTAACACACCTTATACAAAGCTCGCCTTGTATCAATTGGAGTTGACTGAATACACTGATCTATAACCTCAGGCAAAGCTGTACTAAAATTGCTAGTGTAAATCTCAGGTGAAAAGAAAACCTGCCCAAACAATTAAAATGGTGCAAAAATCTAGTTTAAAGATGTAAGCTGAAAATCCTGTTCAGCATATTTGGCCTGGTTTTTTCTTAAAAAACATCTCTTAAATATTAAGACTTGTCACAAAGGTTAGAACAGCCAGAGCTTTAAGGAAGCCTTGTTAATGATGATAAGGGCAACATCATTTTCATGCAGCAAATTTTGAGCACAGCATTGTTCAACTTGCACTTCAAACTAGCAGAATTCAGATCTAATCTTTCAGTTTCAGATTGCAGTTTCCTCCTGCACTCATGCTCCTGGGCACACGAATTGACAGCCTGCCCTCAGGAGTTTTGAAATGACAAACTATGCAGATTCTCACTTATGCCATAGAGTTTATTGGTATCTAAATGAGGAACTACAATCTCATTTGTGCAGATCTTTGGAATATGTATATTTGTAACAAAAAATCATTAATTGAACAATAATTGATCACATGCAGCAGTCATATGCTAATTTTTCATACCTCAGGAGCTAAGAATCGTTCATACCCAACTTCGCACGCATATGACGAACTTGTTTTTGTGCTAAAACCTGACCATTGCTTAATATATTTAGCTGGTTCTTTATCATGCTTGCCAAATTCCTAAACAAAGATACATGGTTGCCATAAATACTTGTGTTTATTAATATAATATATAGTATTCATTACATCTACAAGAACTTAAATCCTACCTTAACAATATCTGCACATGTATAACAGTAAGCTTCCTTTATTCTCCGAGCAATATCAAAAGAATCTTCTGCTGGTACAGGCTCTCCACGTTCCTAGAAACCAAAAGCCAAAAGTTTGAATTTTGAGGAGTTCCAGCTTGACTGTAAGAAATTGTGAATCTCTTTTACATTATAGAGCAAGTTAACTTAAGAGAGACCATGGTACAGTCATTGCAAAACAGCATGGAAATTTTAAAACAAAGTTACAACTGGAACAGCGTCATAAATACTGGAGTGGCAGGTAAGGAAAAAAAGAGAAAGTTTCAAATTCTACCTATGGAACAAAATATTTCATTTCAAGTTGCATCAGCACAAGAAAAAAAATGAATCGAAAAATGAAATGGAAAAATTCTGGTAAAGAACATTCCAGTTTGAGTTGCATCATCACACAAATGGAATAGTTTCATAAATACATTTTAAAATAAAAGTGGCTCCAGATGAGAATATTTCTTCATAACCTACAGATTAGATAGAAGTGGATAGACACAAATAATGGCAGGTAAGGAGAAAGATGAGAGGATGTTCTAATGACCCCAAACTCTACTTATGGAACAAATCCAGTAAGCTGGGTCACATTGGTATGCAAAATGTGAACAATTAGCACTGATGCACATTAATTAGGGTATATACGTAATACACTGCCCACTATCTCTTCTGGTTTCATATACCTTCAAATTTTCTTCTTAACATTCTCATATATACCAGTATGCAATCAGTTGAGAATCGAACTGTTGACAATAAACTATGACCCATGGCACAAAAGATATTTCATGGCCATGTACTTATGTCACTGATATCTACATTAAACACGTGTAATCAGCTGGAGATGGTCTTTCATAAAACATGACAGCATTATCCCCAGGACGAAAAGAGAAGATTGGTAATACCTAGATTGGGATAAACATCTTCATAATCTTCCATACAGCATTAAAAATAACCAATTTAGTCAGCTAAGGACAATCTTCCACAGTTGGTGCTTTTAAGTGAAAACAAAGTGGATATTAGCTCCTCCCAAATTCATCAAGCTTAAGACTATGCACATAGATTGTGAAGAAGAAGATACAAGATAAGTTGGATGCTTACTCTCATTAACTGTTGAATAAATAATGTGAGATCCCGTCCAGCAATAGGAATAGACTTTATAGAGCTCCCTATAACATAACCTTCAACTACAGGAACGACATTTGTTGTGCCATCTCCAGAGTCCAAAACAACTCCAGTCATTTCACACTGCAGCAAATATATATCCAACTTAAACAAGAGGACTGGAGAAAACAAGCAATGAATGAGGATGTTGATGTAACATGTAAGTGCAACAAGAAGAACAATTGACAAGCGAAGTCTTGTTTATCTGTTTTCTGTTTTGCTTGTAAATGATACAAGCAAAGAGAATTTGTAAATGTGGCTTTATAAATCAAGTGAAAGATGCTCTACAGGATTCAAACTGCCCAAATAGCCCAGGTAGATTCAAAAATTTCATCCATAACCTCAGGGCTTTAAATAATACAGGTGAAGTTGCGCTGGAGGAATCAAACCGCCTGAGTAGTACCATAATTTCTCCCACACCCCAGGCTCCATACTTCTTTTAAACGGAATGTTCTCAGGATGCCATCATATGACAATCCAAGTTTGAGATTTAACTACAGCTTCCAGAAAGTTAACCTAAATATGGATGGTTCTATAGAAATACTAACGGTTAATGATCTCATGTAATATCTGATATAATATCTACAGCTTCAACTCTATTAATACTGTAGTGTGTGTATTGGGCCTAGTCATCCATAGTTGAGAGAATGTGGTTATATTTACTAAGAAAGTAACCACATGATAATGATTGTGTCATCCCAACAACAATTACGTCTTAGAGTGTACTTATACCTGGGAAGCAGTGTAGCCTGCTGCTAAAGCTAATACGGCCTGCACTGCAATATAAAGTCCTGGTACATTGAATGTCTCGAACATAATTTCTCCTGTATATTCTCGGTTCTCAGGTGCAGTTAGTGGACTTTCAGTAAGCAGAAAATAGTGATCCTCTGGATCACACCGGAGATAGTTAAAGATGCATTGCTGCCAGAATCTCTCCATAGTGTCCCAATTTTCCACCTGCAAGCACATATAAACCTGATTTGTTCCATGTATATAGAATTGAAAATTAGCAGCTTTCAGGTAACAAATAGCCAAGAAATATACAAAAAGAAATGGACCATTTAATATTAAATTTACAATTCCAATCAATTTATAAATAGGCCCCGAGCAATGGATTGTGCATATGTTTTTGTTGCGTACCTCGGCATAAACTTCCAACACAATAAGTTAATGCCCAAGGGATGCCTCGACAAAAAGGATAGCAACAATCCATACCTCAAACGTTATAACTTCGGATAGCCAAAATTATATGTATGCCCATTTCTGGTGCTTCAAATGACCAACTAAAAAATAACATAGAATATGCATGGTCTGACAGATGCTCCAAAAGGCAGAATAAAATGGAATGAACTACATACATTTGCCTACGCAATTGCATAAACGGTCAAGAGAGAAGCATGAGTTGATCAAATAGCGAATAAAGAAAAAGCATCGTGAATTGATCAATTGGCAAAGTAGAAAATGAAAAGTACAGCACAAATCGATCTCTTGGCAAAATAGAAAAATCCATAAACATTACCTGGCCATGCTGAATCGGATTACTGAGTTTGTAGGCATTACTAGACTGTGCACGTTTAGTAGCCTCTTCGCCGATGAAGAAATCAAGATCAGCCATGACACCTGCGTTATACTGAGATGTCCAGCCTCCTCTGCTTTGACTCTTACCTTGCCCTAGGGAAGATTCATTCAAAGCCACGACTGTAGGAATGATGAAGCAAGGTTCCACATTTCCAGCAAAACCCAATTTAGAGTACCTACACTTACCCAGAAGAGAAAGAAAGAGAGGGACAGATTGGAGATACTTTTTCCCATCACAAACAGGAAAGGCGGATATGAGAGTAGATAGACACAAAGAAGAAGCAGAAGAAAATTGTGTTCGATTTTGATGCTCAACCGGAGGGAAGCAAAGCAGACAGATTAAAACTCAGCAATAAATGCAAGATTTTGGACATAGAAATGAAGCAATTTCTTTGCAGAGAGAGAGATCCGACAAGAAATGAGAGACGGGTTACCCTGTTCCATTGTCGATGACCACAGCTGGTCGGGCTGCGGCATCCATGGCGAGGTTGAGAAAGACACAGCACTCAGAGAGAGAGAGAGAGAGAGAGGACGAATGCTGTTACATCAAAACCCCTGTCACGCGCATTTCCTGAACCCTAGAACAGACTTATCGCTCCTCCTCCTCCTGCTCCTCCTCCTCCTCTTCTTCTTCTTCCTCTTCTTATTCCTCCTTCTGCTTCTTCTACTTCCCTGTGTTCTACGGGCACTGTTCACTCTACGGCTCGAATCACTGTGTGTCTATGAGATTCTCTGCAGTCAGATCTTTGATTCTATGCAAACAGAGGAGAAACAAAACCACAGCTTTGATTCTTCATCGCCATCGCCATCGCCATCTCTCTCTCGCTTCTGCTGCTCTCTCTCTCTCTCTCCTCTCTCGCTCATATTCTCTCTCCTCTCTCTACATTCTCTCTCTTCTATATTCTCTCTCTTCGCCTCTTCTTTTCTTGGGTTGAAAAATATTAAGTAAATGGGGAAATTTACCAGAACTAGAAATCACAAAGTTTTAGAGCTTAAACGCGCAATTTGCTTCAATTAACATCGAAGTAGCTCGTTGATTAACGCTCAATCACTTGATTAACACCACATTAACAACACATTAGTAATGAAGGTGTCGTTGGCCCCGAGAGAGATCAGCGAGTATGCTTAATCTAGAGGAAGTATGAGGGTCAAACCGCGTCGTTAATCTAGAGAGAGAGGGAGACCAAATGGCTTCCCTGATCCAGAGGTCCAAGGTGCTGATCTGTGACATCCTTAATCTAGAGAGAGAGAGGCCTAGGATGCCCTTGATCTAGAGAGGGAGGCCCGAGATGCTCTTAATCTGGACAAAGTTCTAATGACGTTCTTAATCAAGAGAGGCCTAAGATGCCCTTAATCTAGAGAGAGGGGCCCAAGGTGTCAAGATCCAAGGACGTTCTCAAGCCTGAATCTATAGAGAGAGGGCCCAAGGTTAAGCCCTTACTTAACCTAGAGAGAGAATACCAAATGGCTTCCTTGATATTAGAGAGAGAGGATCCTTAATCTAGAGAGAGGGCCTAAGGTTAAGCCCTTACTTAACCTAGAGAGAGAGACCAAATGGCTTCCTTGATCTTAGAGAGAGAGGATCCGTAATCTAGAGAGAGGGCCCAAGGTCAAGCCCTTGCTTAACCTGGAGAGAGAAACCAAATGGCCTCCTTGATCGAAGAGAGAGAGATCTGACATCCTTAATCTTGAGAGAGAGGCCCAAGGTGTCAATAGAGAGAGAGAAACAAGGGTCCTTAATCTAGAGAGAGAGAGAAAGGAGGGTGCTTAATCTAGAGAGAGAAACGAGGGTGCTTAATCTAGGGAGAGAGAAAACGAGGGTCCTTAAGCTAGAGAGCGAGAGAGAAACGGGGTCCTTAATCTAGAGAGAGAGAGAGAGAGAAAGGAGGGTGCTTAATCTAGAGAGAGAAACGAGGGTGCTTAATCCAGGGAGAGAGAAAACGAGGGTCCTTAAGCTGGAGAGCGAGAGAGAAACGGGGTCCTTAATCTAGAGAGAGAGAGAGACAGGAGGGCGCTTAATCTAGAGGGAGAAGCGAGGTTCAATATCTAGAGAGAGAAACGAGGGTGCTTAATCCAGGGAGAGAGAAAACGAGGGTCCTTAATCTAGGGAGAGAGAAAACGAGGGTGCTTAATCGAGGGAGAGAGAAAACGAGGGTCCTTAATCTAGAGAGAGAGAGAGAGAGAAACGAGGGCCTTAACCTTAATCTAGAGAGAGTGTGCCCTTAATCTAGAGAGAGATGGCCCAAGGCGAAGGCCTTAATCTAGAGAGAGATGGCCTAAGGTTAAGGCCTTAATCTAGAGAGAGATGGCCCAAGGCGAAGGCCTTAATCTAGAGAGAGATGGCCCAAGGCGAAGGCCTTAATCTAGAGAGAGATGGCCCAAGGCGAAGGCCTTA
>JBBBWG010014458.1:0-17862 GCA_037176905.1 Azolla pinnata
ACATGACGTTGGTGTGGATATACACCGATGAATGTAATGCATCTTGGCTGTATGTCTATCACTCAGACCCAACATTTGTCTGGTTTTTTAGGTCCAGACTTCAAGCTTGGTACTACGATCAATGGTAGAGAGAGAGAGAGAGAGAGAGAGAGAGAGAGAGAGAGGTGTAGATGCAAAGTTGGCATCGAATGGGAAGAAGAATGTCGGCTTCTAGAGCTCTTTCCACCCGATCTTTGCTTTCTTCCATAATAGAGTATTTAGAACCATTCAATCCCCTGGGGCCAAGTTCCAGCAAAGGAGCCAGATGGTTCTATAGATATTTTCTTTCTTCATTGTCTTCTTTCGGCTCAATCGAGCTTTAGCCAAAGACCAATCTCAATGCCACAATTGTAGTAATAACAATGGTTGGAACTGATGTGGGCTGTCTAACCTGAATTGACGTGAGTTTTTTGGCTAACCTTGTGCTTTTGCATGTTTTTTGCTCAGTGGATCTTCTCAACTCCGGGCGAATCGTACACGATCAGGACCATCCCACGATAGGGGCTAGAGCCAAAGGTTGGTGATGCCGATTTATTCCACAATGTTTTTTTGGCCTTGAAGTGTGAGTGGCCCTCATCATCGACACGTTGATGGGCGATTACTGATACCGAAAATCTGAATCCATTTCAGAATGCAAGGTTAGGAATACAAGGGTCATTCACTCGATCACTAACCATACTTACTTAATGCAGAGATGCTTGTCTGGACTTTACCTACCTTGCCGGCAGCATTGATTGATGTGGGCTACCTACAAGTTGCACAAAGAAAGGCGCCATTGGAAAAAGCTTGACAAGGCCCTATGGTTTTTGTTGGGCACATGAAAGAAGCTCGACAATCAGGATAAGCTCCAGAAAAAAGGAAAATAATGCAGAGCATTGCTTACCAAGCAAGAAGATGATGGCCATTGTTCCCTCGCAGCTTTCCCATATCTCTAGAAAACAAAAGCTGTGATATAATATAGGAACTTCCTGCCATTTTCTATGATATCGAATGTTTTTCTTCGTAGATCGCTTTCCTTCGGTATGGTACATGATAAAGCTTTACAAAGCATACATATTGCACATGTATATGCGTGCAGATGCAAATTCACCCAGTCTGATTCTGACGAGATGAGCTCCGCGGCTTTTGATGAACTCAAGGGAGCAGTCATGAGTGAGCCTTTAAGATGAGCGGACTTCACAATGACGATCGTTGAGATGATGATGATGGTGATGGGAGCCTGAGCTTTTTTGAGATGATGATGATGATGGTGATGGGAGCCTGGATTTATATAAATATATATGATTGATTCATGAAGTTGGTGATCAAGCTCGTAGATGTACATAATGAGCTCCCCATTGATGGTAATGATCCAATGCCTTTTCCTATTTATTTGCACATCATCAAATGATGCAAAGGATGATCTTGATTCTCTTCCAAGCCGTGCCGCTTCATGAAGTTGGTGATCAAGATCGTAGATGTACGTAATGAGCTCCCCATTGATGGTAATGATCCAATGCCTTTTCCTATTTATTTGTACATCATCAGATGATGCAAAGGATGATCTCGATTCTCTTCCAAGCCGTGCCGCTCCACAATCGATCTTTTCCATGCCGTGCATTGATTGGATCAGTTATGGTGCTTCACTCCCTTCTGCCACGGAATTCATAGACGAGATCATTGGAAATTGGGAAAAACCCAGATTCCCGTCATCGGAAACAGACAAGTGTGTTCATTGATCGGCTGACTGGTGAGGGCAGTTACAGATACAGGGAGCGTTCTCACCATAGAAAGCAGAAAAAGATCGGATGGGCAAGGCAAGCAACCCACTGAAGGAAACGCAAGCCCTGTGTTCCTGTTTATTTGATTGAGCTGAAGCTGGAACGGAATGTACAGTGTTTTTTTTGGTCGCAACAATCTCTTGGGGCGAGAAGAAAAATGGTGGAAATGAAAGAATGATGGGCTGGCTGTGAAATCTGTGGCGAAAATAGATTAGACAGGTAGTGATTAAGAAGAAGAAAGGGGGAGGGCGAAGGAGAGAAAAATCAAGCAGAATATCTGTTATGTATACAGTATACTATATAATGTTGTATTAGCTCAAGCTATGGCGATGTCAAATCAGAAGCCTTTCCGAGGTATAGTGGCAGGCGAGGATGAGGATGAGGATGAAGATGAGGAAGATGAAGAAGATGAGGATGGAGGCGGAGGATCAGATCCTCCGCCGCCTCCAAAACCAGGGCCGAAAGGGAGATGAATAGGAGGGAGGAAGCCAGGGATACCAGGGATGGTAATGCCAGCAGGCGGCGGCTGAGGGCGCGGCGATGGCGGCGGAAGAACAGGTTCAGGCCTAGTTACAACAGGCGGAGATGGAGGAGGTATGGCTGGAAGAGGTGGACTATGGAGGACAGGCGGAGGTAGAAGAAGCGGCGGCGATGGAGGAGGCGGACTGTGCAGTGGAGATGGAGATGGAGATGACGGTGAAGGTGGAGATGGAGGCACGGGAGACGCTGAGGGTGAAGGTGGAGATGGAGATGGAGATGAAGGTGAAGGAGGAGATGGAGATGAAGGTGAAGGAGGAGATGGAGATGAAGGTGAAGGAGGAGATGGAGATGGAGATGAAGGTGAAGGAGATGGAGATGAAGGTGAAGGTGAAGGAGGAGATGGAGATGGAGATGAAGGTGAAGGAGGAGATGGAGATGGAGGTGAAGGTGAAGGTGGAGACGGAGATGGAGATGAAGGCACAGGAGGAGGAGAAGAAGAAGAAGAAGTAGGAGGAGGAGGAGGAGAAGAAGAAGAAGATGCTGGCGATGGCGATGGAAAGCTTCCGCTGTTCACCACCGTGCACTCCTTCCTCACTTCTCCGTTTCCTTTCCCCTTCACGGCTATGGCCGTCATCTTCACCATAGCCGCCTTGAAGCTCTCGAAGAACTGCTCCTGCGACGAAGCCATAGCCTCCACAAGACCTTTGGTGGATCGATCCTCGAACAGAACCTGATCCGAGAACAGTACGCCTTTGCCCTCCTCCAGGGCCTTGAAGTAGCTGTTGTCGAATCCGAACGGAGTCGCCGAATCGAAGGCTTGCAGGTTCCCATCTCCGCCCGATGCCGGGCACTTCTGCTGCAGCTGCTGCGCGAACGCGGGATTTATCGATGGATCGAGCTTCACGCTGCTGTTGAAGCTGTACAGACGGTTCTTGAACTGGTCGCAGTGCGAGAATCCGATCGAATGAGCACCTGCAAGCCATCGGATCTTCCTCTGATTAAAGAAAATTGGCGCAGCCAATGCAAATCCGTTGATTGCTGTGTAGAAAATCACCATAGCCAATGGAAATCCACTGATTACAGTGAAGAAATCCACCATAGCCAATGGAAATCCACTGCTTACAGTGGAGAAATTCCACCATAGCTAATGGAAATCCACTGATTACAGTGAAGAAATTCACCATAGCCAATGGAAATCCATTGACTGCGAAGTAGAGAATCTCACCATAGCCAATGGAAATCCATTGACTGCGAAGTAGAGAATCACCATAGCCAATGGAAATCCATTGACTGTGAAGTAGAGAGAATCACCATAGCCAATGGAAATCCATTGACTGTGAAGTACAGAGAATCACCATAGCCAATGGAAATCCATTGACTGCGAAGTAGAGAATCACCATAGCCAATGGAAATCCATTGACTGTGAAGTAGAGAATCACCAAAGCCAATGCAAATCCACTGATTACAGTGAAGAAATTCACCATAGCCAATGGAAATCCACTGATTACAGTGAAGGAATTCACCATAGCCAATGGAAATGCACTGATTACAGTGAAGAAAATCACCTTTGCCAAAGGAAATCCATTGACTGTGAAGTAGAGAATGAATCACCAGCCAATGGAAATCCACTGACTGGAAAATCACCAAAGCCAATGCAAATCCACTGCGGGTGTAGAAAATCGCCATAGCCAATAGAAATCCACTGCTATTGTGTAGAAAATCACCATAGCCAATGGAAATCCACTGATTACAGTGAAGAAATTCACCATAGCCAATGGAAATCCACTGATTACAGTGAAGAAATTCACCATAGCCAATGGAAATCCACTGATTACAGTGAAGAAATTCACCATAGCCAATGGAGATCCATTGACCGTGAAGTAGAGAATCACCATAGCCAATGGAAATCCACTGGTTATTGTGTACGAAATCACCATAGCCAATGCAAATCCACTGACTACTGTGTAGAAAATCGCCATAGCCAATGGAAATCCACTGATTACAGTGAAGAAAATCACCTTTGCCAAAGGAAATCCATTGACTGTGAAGTAGAGAATCACCATAGCCAATGGAAATCCACTGACTGTGGAAAATCACCAAAGCCAATGCAAATCCACTGCGGGTGTAGAAAATCGCCATAGCCAATAGAAATCCACTGCTATTGTGTAGAAAATCACCATAACCAATGGAAATCCACTGATTACAGTGAAGAAATTCACCATAGCCAGGAGATCCATTGACCGTGAAGTAGAGAATCACCATAGCCAATGGAAATCCACTGACTGTGGAAAATCACCATAGCCAATGCAAATCCACTGACTACTGTGTAGAAAATCGCCATAGCCAATGGAAATCCACTGGTTATTGTGTAGGAAATCACCATAGCCAATGCAAATCCACTGACTACTGTGTAGAAAATCGCCATAGCCAATGGAAATCCACTAGTTATTGTGTAGAAAATCACCATAGCCAATGGAAATCCACTGACTATTGTGTAGAAAATCACCACAGCCAATGGAAATCCACTGACCGTGAAGGAAATCACCAAAGCCAATGGAAATCCACTGACTGTGAAGTAGAGAATCACCATAGCCAATGGAATTCACGGACCCAATGGAAATCCACTGACTGTATAGAAAATCACCATAGCCAATGCAAATCCACTGACTGTGTAGAAAATCACCATAGCCAATGGAAATCCACTGACTGTGAAGAAAATCACCATAGCTAATGGAAATTCACCGACTGTAGAAAATCGACGTAGCCAATGCAAATCCACTGAATGTGTAGAGAATCACCATAGCCAATGGAGATCCACTGACTGTGTAGTAGAGAATCACCAGAGCCAATGGAAATCCACTGGCTACTGTGAAGAAAAGCACCATAGCCAATGGAAATACACTAACTGTAGAAAATCATCTTAGCCAATGCAGATCTATTGACTATTTATAAAATCACCATAGCCAACGGAAATCCACTGACTGTGAAGAAATTCACCATAGCCAATGCAAATCCACTGAAAACACAGTCGATCTCTCTATCTCTCCATTTTTCCTTCTGTCAGTTTGATCTGACAGGTTCTTCCCTTACCTGACAGAACCACCATATCTTGCAGCGATAATCCTACACCGGCGAAGTTATCAGACAGCTGCTTCACGTTGAAATTCGCGCCTGGAAGACGACCGGCAACAGAAGAAGCTTTGGAGACTCGCCCGTCAAGCCTTCCCAAGGGAACGTCCCAGGACGGTCCACCAAGCTACGCCATAGCCAAGCACAAAGGAACGACAGCATAGCACACAACAGGATGAGAAGAAGCGATAACACAGTTTTAGGGTTTCCAACAGAAAGAACGGATCCGAGATCGTAAAGGGAGATCGAGTTTTAGGGTTTCCGACAGAAAGAACGGATCCGAGACGGTAAAAGGACCGAGTTTTAGGGTTTCCGGAGGATTTCTTCCGTACAAAGGAGACGGCGTCTCTGGACATTAGGGCAAGGATGTCTGCACAGGAGACGACGCCGGGGCAGATGGCTTCCACGGCTTTCTTTCCTTCGATCACGGCATTGAAGGCATTCTGCGGGAGGTTCACGTTGTCTGGTGCATCTCTCTCGGCTTTGTTATCGCCTGTGGAGCTCAGCAGAATCGATCCATCGCAACCCTAAAACCGACAGGATTTTCATGCATTTCGATCAGCGGACATGATAATGCAGGTATGTGGGTGATGCATTTACTGTGTGAATTTGAGTACATAGATGTTGCGAGCTCTAATGGCGAGCTCGCAGTCGCTAGAAGGATCTCGTCTCCATCAGACACAGTAACAATTTCGTTAGGCTAGTTTCCAACGAAACCCTAGAGAAAGAGCTGAGCTCTGATGGCGAGCTCTCAGTAGCTAGAAGACTCTCCATCAGACACAGTAACAGTTTCATTAGGCAAGCATTCCAACGAAACACTAGGGAAAGAGCTGAGCTCCAATGGCGAGCTCTCAGTAGCTAGAAAACTCTCCCATCAGACACAGTAACAATCTCGTCTGCGCTAGTTTCCGAAGAATCCTTAGAGAAAGAGCTGAACTCCAATGGCGCTCTCTCAGTAGCTAGAAGACTCTCCAATCAGACACAGTAACAATTTCGTTAGGCAAGTTTCCAAAGAAACCCTAGAGGAAAGAGCTGAGCTCTAATGGCGGAGCACAGTAAGTTCTCAGAAAAAAAGTAGCATTTACTATCATGAATGCCGCGCCGCGCAACCTTTCCTGACCGATGCGAGCTCTAATGGCGGATTCCCGTGGAGACCTCTTGACAGTAACGGCACAATGGAGAGATGGAGAAAGAGAGAGAGAGAGAGAGAAAGGAAAACGGATGAAACTTCGAGAGAAAGCAAAGGGAAAGACGACGACGACGACGAAGAAGAAGGGAATTGGAGCAGGAGAGATAGATAGATAGATACCTCGACGAAGCAGTCATGGAGGATGAGGCGGAGCATGGAAGGGGCGATCACATTGTCTTTCTTGGAGAGCGCGTTGAAGGTGTTGGCGATGGTGGAGACGGCATTAGGGCAAGAGGTAGCGTAGAAGGAAGCGGAGAGCTGCTGCTGGCCATGGCTCCCTCGAGCTATCAGGATGTAGAGCAGCAGCAGCAGCAGCGCGCATAAGCGGAGATGGGGGAGAAAGCGCATTGCGAGGAAGAAAGACCGAAGAAAGGAGGAGGAGGAGGAGAAGCTATGGCGATGGCGAGGGTTTCAGCAGAAGGAAAGCAGCTGAATCTGCAGAAGATAGGGGGAGGGAGAGGGGTGAATCTCCTGGCAGGAGACAATCGATGGAGAGCTGCTGCAACGGGCGAGAGGATCAATGGAGAGCTTGATCGGATCGAAGCCGAAGCAGAAGCGATGGAGAAGCTACAACAGAAGAGAAGCGATGGAGAGGTGGATCGGATTGAGGAAGCAGAAGGCAATGGAGAGGTGGATCGGATTGAAGAAGCAGAAGCAATGGAGAGCTTGATCGGATTGAAGCAGCAGAAGCAATGGAGAGCTTGATCGGATTGAAGCAGCAGAAGCAATGGAGAGCTTGATCGGATTGAAGAAGCAGAAGCAATGGAGAGCTTGATCGGATTGAAGCAGCAGAAGCAAATGGAAATGCCGCAGCAGAAGAGAAAGAAACGGAGAGCTTGATCGGATTGAAGGAGGAGCAGAAGCAATGGAGAGCTTGATCGGGATTCGGATTGAAGCAGAAGCAGAAGCAGAAGCAGAAACGATGGAGAAGCTGCAGAAGCTGCAGAAGAAGAAGAAGAAGAACAAGAACAAGAAGAAGAAGAAGAAGAAGAAGAAGAAGGAAAGAGAGAAAGACGAGGAAGAAGAAGAAAATAGAAATAAAATTAAGAAATCGCTTTTATTTGATATTTTAGCTCCATTTTATTTTTTGTCTCGTTTTGCGAAATAAAACAAATTCCCGCCCCCTTTTTTTTTCTCTCTCCGTAAAATTGGCCGAATTTCCCGCGTGCTTTCGTCCTTTTCTTTTAATATGAGAAAATTCCAAGAAGCAACAAAAATAAAAAAGAGCATAATTTTTGCTCGTATTATTATTAGTATTATTGTTATTGTTATTGTTATTGTTATTATGACTAGTATTATTATTATTATTGTTGATGTTATTATTATTATTATTGTTGATGTTATTATTATTATTATTGTTGATGTTATTATTATTATTATTATTGTTGATGTTATTATTATTATTATTATTGTTGATGTTATTATTATTATTTTGCGAAAAGGTGATGGTGACGTCATTAATGAGGAGAGATGAAAATAGGAGCCATTAATGCGGTCGTTGCCCTCACACACACTCTCTCTCTACTCTGCGTTTTGCGTTTCCGTGGTTTCATTTCATTTTATCTCATTTCGTCTTTCATTTCGTTTCATGGCATTTCGCTTTTCATTTCATTTCATTTCGTCGCCGCCTGCTTTTCATTTCACTTTCATTTCATTTCATTTCGTTCGTCGCCTGCTTTTCATTTCACTTTCATTTCATTTGCAGTTTCACTTTCATTTTCCACTTTCATCTCTTTTCTCACTTCCATTTCATTTCACTTCCATTTCATTTCAATTTCATCTCTTTTTTCACTTCCATTTCATCACGCTCATTTTCATTTTCATCTGTTCAATTTCCTTTCCTTCCATTTTGGCTTTCATTCTTGCCAATTCCTGCTGAAGCTTTTGCCCTAAACATTTTTTGCTCTAAACCCTAAACCTTAAACCCTAAACCCTAAACCCTAAACCTTAAACCCTAAACCCTAAAACCTAAACCCTAATTAGGCTTCTCTCCAGCAGCTGCTAATTTACAACCGAATTGAGGTCTGGGTTTAGACTGATACCACTCTTCTGCGGCTTTCCAGATACAATGACCATGGAAATGTTAGGGTTTGAGCTCGTGACCTCGTGACTTATCCATCTCCCATCGAATGCTCTGTTCTTTCTTTCTTTTTTTCGGACGAACCAGAAGCAAGAAGAATGCAGCATCTCACATGCTACTGCTGATAATGAGCCGCTTCTCTCTGCTGCTCTGCAGCTCCTCTCCGACGCAGATAAACGTGAAGCGAATGAATGAAGAGATCTGACATACCCAGCATGTGATTGTGTTGATGAGGATCGATGCCGCTCCGTTCGGCCATAAATAGAAGTCGGAACCAGTTGTTCCAGCTGAGGATTTGGACCCTTAACCCTGGCACTTTTATGGATAAGGTCTTGACCTTTCCCCCCCCCTTAGGTTTGCCTTTGACCTTGAAAGACCGGAGAAAAATCGACCCATCATTTATCAATCCATGTATCATATCCAACAAGGTATGCACATTGATGGATAGATAGATAGATATGTAGATCTCGACTTCATTGATCTATGTATGAGGCGAGATCAGGGTTCTGGAACCTGTCACACTTGATTGGGGGTTTCGGAACCTGTCAAGGTTCTAGATGTCATAGATTGATCAGGGTTCTAGAATCTGTCGTAGCGTGATCAGGGTTTTGGAATCTGACGTAGGTTGATCGGGTTTCTGGAATTTATCATAGCTTGATTAGGGTTTTGGAATCTGACATAGGTTGATCGGGGTTCTGGAATTTGTCGTTGCTTGATCTGGTTCTAGAATATGTCATAGGTTCATCAGGTTTCTGAAACCTATCGCAGCTTGATCGGGGTTTTGCAATCTGTCCGTAGGTTGATCAGGGTTATGGAATCTGCACAGTGGTCGACTTGATCGAACAAGAAACAATGGCTACAAAGAGACACCGAGAAACAAAAGATGCACGAACGCAATGCTGGATTCAACAATGTTCGCCCATACAGTCGGATTATATATGCTAACCAATTAGGGCATCTGCCCTTCATGCTATATTCCTATCCTACTACGATAGTTCTGTTCGAGATTTTAACAGAGCTCTTCTGGATGAAAAGAGCCATGACAGAGCATGGAAATATCAGAATTGCATTCTCCCAGCCTCTACATTAGCGCAGAGACAGAGACAGAAGACGTAGACAATACACTTCCATTTCGCATATGAAGACTGCCATCAATCTTTTACCCAGATAATTGTAATCACTCGTGACAGACATTGGCATGGTGGGATTTTGAACATGTGACCTCCTTTATCGTAGTCGAAGCGAGGCTTGTCTCTTGCCTCGCTGCTTCTGCTATCTCACCGAACAATGTTTTGTTCCAATCAGTGATGAGAATCGCACCTTCGATTCCTTTCGAAACCGATTCGATTCCTTAAGAAAGAGTGTCGTTCTACCCGCATTAAAAAGACACGATTTTCCTGGGCATGGCATTATGCAGATTTCGTAGGGTATCGAATTCGAATATATGAAATTCGGGACATGATTGCGGCAATTGGCAGCTCTTCTGGTGCTGCATTCTTCTGTTTTTTTTTAGCCTGGGATTAAGATGACTCCAATGCCAAAATAAGGGTCTCAATTTCAACCGGAAACAGTTTGGTTGAAAAATGGCCAGGGTTGCAATAGTATTGGGGCCAATTTGCTGACATACATGCTTCAGTAAAGTCCAATGTTGAAACCAATACTGTTTTGCTGAAATTGGAAGAAGACCCAGAAAATTTCTTCCCCTTTTCTCATAGCAGGATGGCTGAAATCAGAAGAATCGGACGCCAAATATAGCCGCAGATCGAGCAAAAATGGTCTTCGATTGCACTGGTAACCATGAATTACATGTATATTCTTTCTTAGATGATTGGGTGTTTTTGCAGTGTTTGTGCCTGAGCTTCAGATAGCAGATGCAATTTGTTTTCAAATGCCATCGAAATGTTGTTGCTATTCCAGCCTTCAAAACTGTGCTTTTCTTCTCCATGATGTCAGTAAACTGCTTACTGTTACCTTCATAACTGAATCAATATCCAGCTTTGCCCTTCGAGAAGAGATCGATCCCGACGAAATGCTCACATGGATTGGTGAGAAGCATCGGCGGAATCATACTAAGCTCCATGGAGTTGATCCATGCAAATGAGAGGGAGCAGAGGAAACAGATATTTAGAATGGAGTAAGCAAGCAGTAGTGTATTGATATGGCAGTTACAGAGATACATACTAGGGATCTTATGGATGCATAGAGATGGTATCAAAATCAACCTCACAGAATACAGTAATCAGTCAGTAATCTGACTGAGGAAAATGAAATTTGGACTTCAACAACTGCACCTTGCTTTCTAGCATGGTTGAAAAACCTTCATTCAACCTCTATTGCTTTTTATGCATGTAGATCATCATGCATCAATCCGATCGACCAGAGCACTTATCATTTGCATCTCATGATGCAGAAATCTGATGTTCTCTCTGATTTTTCTTGAAATACTACCAGGTTTTGTTCAAGCTATGGGCATGGGCCTATTATGTATACAAGCAAAGAACAAGCAGGATCAAAGAAGAGGTAGTTATTATTGAATGTAAAGAATGCATTGGAACACCTTTTTTTTCTTTTTCTACAGTGGCTAGATATATATAAGTGGCATATGATACAGGTCCAAACTTAGCTTGGATATGAGATCTGACCATATTTCATCTGTTTTTCCCCTCTTTCAAGAGGCTATCATTCTCGATCGAATCAAACATGGTTTTCGAACTGCGGAGAAACTGCTCCCACAAAGCCATACTTTCCTCTGTCTCAACAGGAAATGTATCTTCCTCCTTCCAACGGCGGAAGGGCATCTGCTCGGAGATGGCATTTCTGTGAACACACACACACACACACACACACAACAATTTGCTGCTTAAAACATATATTTTCCTCATCTTCCTCATAGGAGTAGAAAACTAACAAGAATTCCCCAATGTGTAATTTGGTATGTTTCTAAAATACTTCTGGGGAAATCAAGTGGGTGCAAATATGCATATGCTATCTCAGATTTCAATACATATTTTGGTTGGGGCCAAGAGTTCATTCAGTGAAAAACTATGCAATTGAAATGATCTCTACAAGAGCCCATGAACCCCAAGATGTCATCTTACTGTTATTACCAAATTTATCCAAAGCTGTATTCCACAACAGGTTATTGGCCTATTCTCTAGATATATCCAGATCTAGTAACTCTCAAATGATCGAAATGGTTCACCGACTTACCTCATCGAAGCAACACAGGTAGCTCAAGCCAGGCAAACAGATCATATGAAATGGAAAATGAGCTGAACTAACCTACCTTGCTCTAAAACTGATGCTAGGCAAGTTGCAATGTCTGCCATTTTCATCATACGCATATCCTTTCCCGAGACCATACCCAAAGCCGATCCCAATCCCAAATCCAGCTCCAAACCCTAATCCAAATTGCAAGCCTGGAAGCCCAAATCCGAAACCCGCACCTGCAGTGTCATACAAATCCGACACCTGATTTTTTTTTATTTTTTTTTTAAAAACTAGTTTTGCTTTCACCCTATTGCAAGAAGCAATACAAAATCTACACATAAATCTGTAACATAATAAGGGGCCTTGTTAGAATCTTACTTAAATACACCTGAATAACTCAGAATACCATAATCTCTTCGATCTAACTTTGCCCAAAAATCCCAAAAACACATCAAGCATGGGACATTTTCCCCCACTGCTGTGTCCATGGATATGCATTCATAGTGAATGAGACTCTCTTGTACTCAATCCCTTCAACCAATCTGCTTTGCTTTGAATCTCCTTATGAAGCTCCCGTCAACAGGTGTATGCAGTGTATTGTAAGGCTACCCTCCTCTTACTGATCATGTGACTACCTTACAGATGATACATCCGTCAATCCATCCCAAAAAGTTCATGAGCCCATGATTGCATATGATCTATGTGCTAATTCTAATACATAATCCTTGTAGATAGTTCTCATTCACACTTCTATAACTACCAAGATAACTTCCCATGTGGCTACCTATCCTTGTATACGATTCGTCAACAGGTGTATGTAGTGTATTGTAAGGCTACCTTCCTCTTACTGATCATGTGACTACCTTACAGATGGTACATCTGTCAATCCATCCCGAAACCATGATTGCATATGATCTATGTGCCAATTCTAATACATAATCCTTGTATATAGTTCTCATTCACACTTCTATAACCACCAAGACTATCCTTGTATACAATTCAAGTACTACAATTCATGAGGCTATCTATCCTTATAGCATACGAATCATGTGCTTATCCTTGCCCACACAATTCATGCGCATGCATCCTGAAACTACTACCCATGTGCCGATTCATCGGAGATCTGCATCATGGTATTAGTAAGGAGATTTTGAAAAAAGATTTGAATTCAAGAACGCCCAAACTGACCTCCGATGAGCCCGAACCCGAAACCGAATCCGAATCCTGCACCCATTCCGAACCCGGGCCCTAGCCTGCCCAAATCAGCAGAATACATGCATGGAAGCTTCCACAGAATCCACAGGATGCTGGAGAGCGGGAAGCGCAGCATATACTTTCTGGGGTGGTCATCTGCAACAGGAATCTCCAGCTTATCGACAACTTGAGGGAGGGTAGCATCTGCCTCGATGAGCAGTGGGTCGTCCATGGATTCAATCAAAGGAACATCTTGATGATGATGATGATGATGATGCTGATGATTTGATCTATTGATCTTCTTCCCTAGGAGCTAAGATGGATGGATCCCGACAGAAAGCATAGAATAGACAGATTTCACTCGATTTCTGTAAAGTAGATAGTGGGTCAATGGGCATGCGTGTGATTGAGAGGGAGGGAAAAGACAATCTTCTCCATTAGACCTTTTGATAAAGCCCATGTGCTGTCGGAGAAGCTTGATAGAAGCTCCGAAAACAGAACTTAGAGTGGAAATTTTTGTGGAAAACAGCTCTCTCTATGTCCTGCTTGGTATTTGTCAATCTGCATTAAGGATTGAATCTCGTCGTTTGCTTAAGCGTTAATTAACGCATGTAATTAGCGCTAATTCGCGACATTTTGTGTTGATTGATAGCGAACCTATAAATGCATGCATAACACGCTCACTCCTCGATAGCTAGATTGGCCACACTTTTGATGTGCGCGCAACTACCCACACAACATGTTTAAATTGTGTTGATTGGTGGAGTATAAATTAGTGTTTGATTAGTACGATCGATTCGGTGGAGTATAAATTAGTGCTCGATTAGTACGACCGATTTGGTGGAGTATAAATTACTATCTGATTAGTACGATTGATTGTTGTTGGACCTAACATGATTCAAAACTCGCCGATAATATATTTTCAATTCCTGAAACAAGAATAATGATCCATAATTTGTTCCTTGCACATGAAAGACTTCGTGAACTAATCTAATGCATGACGCACTTTTTTTAACATATGATTTGTTCTTGTTTCTGATCTTTTCAAATACAAGCAGTGGATGTTCCCAACAAGGTCTTAAATTTTTCCAATAGTAGTCATCACGATCAATGGCAATGGTTGTCATACTACAAACCCTACAGTCCATCTGTAATTTATCTTAGGCATTTGACTGAAAGGCATTTGAAATACAAATGAGGACAACGATTTTCACTCTTGCTCCAAATAGTCCTAGGAGGATTAAAATAGAGATTTACTCTTTAATTTTGTATTAATGCCAGGGTTATTCTTATCAACGGAAGGATAAGAAGTTTATAACCAACCCTTTTATGTACAGTAAAACTGCAAACAGTTTCCAAAAGCAAAAATGGACATCGTTTTGCTGTGAAATGGTCCAGTAAATGCTTCCATATTTGATCTTAACATAACTTACTCCACACAAAAAGTTACAAAACATTCTTGAATCGGACATATTTGGTTCAAGAAATAGGTGGGCATGTCAAAATTTTGGTTGTTTCCTGACATTAAGAACGCTTGTTCAAACTGCATCCATGGGGAAAGCTCTTAAAAAAATGGAGGATAGAAGGAAATCTACATGCAAAAGACAATTAGCTCTATGTTACAATATCTTGATTCTCGCCAATGAACTGCATTATTTCAGATAAACAACTCCTTACTGTACTGGATGACATTAGACGGATCATAACCATGAATTGCCTCTGGCGTATGCTTTTAATCTAAAACCGAGCTTTCCGTTTCCGGCCTGTATATTTCGTATCTTGTGGTACATTTGTAAAACCATGATTTCGTCTCTGTTCTTTTTTCTTCAGCAACCATGACCGTCCTTTGACCTTATTACCAACCTTTCGTTTCTTACTTGGCCTCTGCCTCTCTGAAATTTTTACCTGAAAATAAAATTAAGGAATTAATTCACAGCAACAAAATGTAATCATGAACTTAAATGAAGAATATAATCAGCTAGAAAATGTGCATATAATGTGGCCATAGATGCACAACGATGGAAGTTAGAATTATACAAACGTATATCCCAGTAGAATGCAAGGCATGCAATGCCAATAGCAGTTCAGTAATAGAAAACAGATGAGCTGAGACAATACAATAAAAAAACAGGAAAGATAGATATCTGGCAATGATCATCAATGAACCTCACATCCACTTCAAGGGACAAGCCTCAGAATATTGTGCTGGTCATTTACAATGCTTGGAGTTGATGAATGGCTATTGATATTCACGTTTTCACATTCTGGCTGGAAAATGGCATGCTGGATGTCATGGGAATCACGGCTGATGCCAAATGCAAGCAATCTAAGTTAAAAGCAACAATCTGATGGCAATTTGTACAGAGCCATGTACATTCCAGCCCATTCCTGCTCTTAAGATGGTAACAGTTCCTATTTCCGAATTCAACAAATTATCAACAGATTCCCAACCAATCTGTTTGTCATCAGATTCACAGATGTTTTTGTTGAATGCTGAATGATATGGAGGGTGTCATAGAATCAAATCAAGGTTTTAAATGCCCATGAGGAAAGGTGCACAGATTCACTGTCGCAATCAAATTGTTGCACTGATTGGTTGACACTGTCTATGAATGGACCAAATTCAACAGCACAATATGGGGTTTCTACGTGAGAAAGGAACATTCAGAATTAGTAGGTAACTATGTAAAGCCCAAAAAAGTCAATATTATATATATAGTCATAAACAAGCATTCCTTCAGGTAACCTGATCCAGAAAACCACCAATTGCAAGGTTACTTCTTCAGGGAGTGGGGACACAAACACAGAGAACTTACAGTTTCTTCTTCTTCATCATCACTGTCCAGGTCACTTCCACTGTCATCTCCCATTTCACCTTTGGCTTTTGGGACAGATGTGTTGACACTGGCTGGACCACATACTAAGCAAAGAAAATATTTTTTGGCTCTCGTGCTACAAAAGTAAAACAGTTTATGAGTGTGATCAGTCTCTAAGAAGAGTTGATACAAAAAGTATAGAATTCTTTAGAAGCAGCGCAGAACCTGTGAGGATAATCCACAACAAGACCACCAGAAAATCCACATCGCATAGCTGCAGTCGTGATCATCTCTAATTGGGCTGTATTCTGAGGATAAATTTGTAAGGCAGCACGAGCACCCCTTGCTAAGGAACGATATAACGAGCTGAAGAAAGTTCTGTGGAACAATGGAAATGATAACTGTGAGCAACAAGAAGCACGCTAATGTAATCTTCACAGCTTGTAAACAAGAAAAGAAACAAATTTTCAACGTCTTTCTTTTGGTTTGTAAGGGGGGAAATGCTACAACTATTCATATTTATGACAATTTCCACAAGACAGACAATATATATCAGTCTATATTTAAAAATAGCAGGGAAGTTCTTTTGGTGAAAATTCTGAATGGTTTAAATCAAAATTTCCATCAGCTTCCCTGAACAGATCAATTCGTTCACTTTTTCAAAGAATAGAGAAATACGGAATCAGCACATTTTATACTTACTTGAGTCTAATTTTGGGATTGTTGCAGGTTTTGTCAGCGTTGCACAACCACTGGTCAGTAAAAAACAGAATGTCAGTGCACAACTAGGCATCGTTTCTTCAAATAAAGAGTCACAATACTGATTATCTTCACCCCATTCCCCAGAAAAACCCTAGAAATCACCCCATGCCTAGCACAGACTAAAATCTCCAAGAACACTAAATTTCTATTGCTGCTAATATCCTCTACGGACACTGGCATTGCTTTACAGATTCTTTACTTTTCATCCCCAAAAGCATAAAACAATAAGTACTCCCATTGCATGCTGAAACACTATACTAAGTAAGATGGTGCAAAAAGTGGAGTTCATTTTTGAAGCAATTCTTGGAAAAATGGAGCAAAATCTGATGGTTTACAACTTGCGAGACCCACAGGGAACAATTTCCCCTCTATTTTAAGATAAGGCAACAGGATGATTTTATGCTAAGACCCAAATAGAGAAGAACTTTCATTTCAGTAGTTGAGGTTCATAGCACTATATGAAGGATGGAATGAGTACCTGCAGAGCTGAGATGCTGATAGCACCATCCAGTGTCCCTGCTCGAATTCCCAAACCCTAATTGTGTGAAAAGATACACTGATAGTTATAAAGCAAAAAAAGGCCAAATTTAAAAAGAGGTGGTAGCACTCACTTGACCAATGTCACTGAGAATTAGGTCTCCTTCCACCTCCCTCTCCACAGCAACATCTACATCATAAAAAGATAGAAGCCAATCTTCCATTGTATAAACGCAAATCCCTATTTTTGACATTACGTGCGCACATTATATACAAGGTGTATTCTTTTGACCGCATAATCCATTACCTAACATTGCTTGAGAAATATCAAGTCCAATCCAGATATGACCATTTTCAGAAAGAGTTTCCCCGCTTAGACCAGAACCACACCCTACACATAAAGATAACACGGGTTTTTTTTCCAAAATTGATGATACCCGTTAAGATTCTTTCCACCATGATTAGAGATGCACTTCTGCGCGGACACACACATAAAAAAGAAAGGAAATCCTTTCCGCAAAAAATCTCGGCAAACCTATGTCTAACAGCAGCCTGGAGACGCCATCCTCCGGAAGTGCAAGAAGCTCTAATGCTCTCTCCGCGAGTTTCGCCTGAGCAAGCGCGAGAGAGAGAGACAGAGAGAGAGAGAGAGAGAGAGAGAGAGAGAGAGAGAGAGAGAGAGAGAGAGAGAGAAAAAATTTTCCACGATAAATCAAACAAAACGGA
>JBBBWG010014469.1:0-17845 GCA_037176905.1 Azolla pinnata
TTAACCTAAATTAGGCTCGGGATGGAAATTTTAACCTAAATTAGGCTCGGGATGGTTTAACCTAAATTAGGCTCGGGATGGAATTTTTAACCTAAATTAGGCTCGGGCCTAAAGATTAGGCTTGAAATCTTGTTGAATTAAAATAGCCTCGATCTGCAATTTCTGGCTCCGGGTTTTAGGCTCGAGATTGGAGCTCGGGCTTTCGGAAATCCCGGCTCGATTTCACTCTCGAGTACATAAACACGATCGTGTCCCGAATTTGATGGTTGTCAAGCCGAACGCTCGAATTCGTGAGTTCGGGGGGTTTTTTTTTAGGTCCGAGAGCTTTGATCTCGAACGCAGGTTCGGGGTTTTTTTCCCATACCTCGAAGCTTTGGTTTGGACCATTTGGAACTCGGAACCACCTTCCGGAAACTGACCCTCGAGATTCGACTGTGTTTACTACTGATTTGATGCTCGCGTCGATACTAGCCTCTTTAACATTGTCAATCCTAGTTTCTCAATCCTGGTTTTATCCATCACCGATGCCTTTCACCGAGGACGTCGGCTTCTTTCCGTCATTTTAACTGAAACAATTGGTTAATTATACATAGGGCTTGAAATGCAAACAGTCGATGAATTTTCCTCCAAAATTACTCGGCAGATAAGATTGAGAGAAACCTCGTTCTCATTGCCTTCAACAAATCATGGAAAGAGTTCTTTGATAAAAGAATCAAAAAAAGGATGTGTAAAAATGTAAAAGAATTTGTAGTGTATGCGAGTAACGATCGTCGGGGAGGGCCACGAGTAGAACTTTTTTTACACAAGAGTCTTTTCTTCTATTCACAAATCCAATGAAGACAAAATTCTTTCCACTACTTTTGAATGGATACTCTTTTGTTTTCCATTTTTCACTCTAGCTTACAACAAAATCTGCATTGTAGATTGGGACCAATTCGGAATGACTCGTTTTGGCACGGCACAATGGGCATTCTGGCTTTTGGTTGCAACATTCCGCCACGCATTCCCTGTATACATTGATCGCATTAACATTTGGTTACTACAACAATTTCAAATGAAAACAAGAAGGCCATCTTTTGCAAATCTGTATTCATTTGCACAACAAATTAAATCTAGTATCACACATACAATCTCATCTCTATCCATCTATATGCATGCATGCATGCATGCAATACTGCTTTTGCTTTAGAAATACTGAAAATTTTATGTATAATTAACACTTCCAAACTAATTAGCCTTCGTAATATATGAAAGTTTTTCCGGTTTTTATGAACTGCTTTTGCTTTATAAATATACTGAAATTTTTATGTATAGTTGACACTTTCAGACTAATTAGCCTTCATAATATATGAAAGTTTTCCGGTATTTATGAACAATATCATGCACACTCATTGGTATACATACATACTACACACTCATCAGTATACATACATTTATCTATCTATATTTAGAGCAAATTCAGTTCTTTCCAAAGTTTGCAAAAGGTTACTGATTATATATGGCGACATTCACTCACCAGCAAAAGACATGACCACATGGAGTGGATGTCGGCCATCTCCATGGACCCAAGCATAGCGTACATTTTCCACCCATTCCCTGCATGAACATCCCTCCCCGCATCCAATCAATCGACAGTTTTGTAGGTAGTCAAAATTTGTTTCTAGAAAATATCTGATTTAAAATACGCCTTTTTGCTTAATTCACAAAGATTTACCAAACAACATTTCTTGTCATCTAAATCTCATCACTGATATTTTATCCTCAAGTTGAAATGCTTTTTGCTTACTTCGGTCTTTTTATGGGACCAATGACTTTCACTAACAGCTTTCAAATGCTCATCCAACACTCGCGCACCTTGATTACCTAGAGAAATTGCATCCCCTCCAAATCACCATGATGCATTGCAGTTCCAAGATATAAAAAACAACATGAAAGCATTCTAACCTGATGTCATATCAAAAACTCTTGAATGCGAAGCTCTAAAAAGCGACATAAAGTTCTTCTGGAACCAATGCCCACCAGTTATGCATAGCTGAATCAATAGAAAGACTCCAAGCATGTGGTACCTATGTTTGAATATTTATAGAACATCTTAAACCAAATAGTAAAGAGATAAATTTTATAGTTATTCTATCATTAACAATGCGTTTGTACTCATTGAGTATTCTTTCCCTTATGCATTCCCACCAACAAAAAATGTATAGATCAACATAAAGAATTACGAACAAGAAAAGATTTAAATCAATGTTCATAAACTATTCACTAAGATGAAGCTTGTAAATTAAGAATCAGTGCGGGTTCAAATCTCCTAGCCGGACCAAAACTTTTTTCATTGGGAACAAAACTTTTTTCATTGAGAATGTTCTACCCATCTTGTTTTAATCAGAGCATACAGAAATACAAATGATATTTATATTATAACTACCCTATGGTTTTCCTTGCTAAAATACTACCAATATTTCTTAATATAAAGGACTGTCAGCTACTGCCCTTTCCATATGCTCATTATACCTTGTCATTTGAGACGACCCCTTGAGAGAAAGGACAACACTTTCATATGTCACAAGAAAAAGGATTTCTGGTAGATTTTTACTATGCAGTCATAAGATGTACAACCAACCATCCAGGTCAGATTGCAGTCACAGCTCATAGTTACACCAGATACAGCCACAGATCATGACACCACAGATCATGATCCGCGATGTGTGTTGGTTGGATCGTCATAAGATCAAGGACATCATCAAATTGAGTGTAAATCTCATCATCATTGATCATCCAGCAGACCTTTACATACTGGATCACCAGAGGATGGATTCCTCAAGCCAGTAGCTATTTAAGTTCCAACAATCAGGCAACCAAACCCGATATGCGTCTTTCATTCATGATGAAGATATATTCAAGGGATTAGTTTTAAGAAGCTGTAGTAGAAAGAGATTTTCTACAGGCTACTTACGCATGAGTTAGCATAAACAAATCTACCTTTTGTTAGGTTTCATATGTTAAAGTTATAGATTCTCACTAGTAACAATGTAGCAAACAGGAGGCAGTTTTCTTGAAATCCTCTACAGTGCACCAAGTATGACAATACTCTAGAATCAGGTCTGCCGTTAAGTGCCTCTATGCTATGAGTAAATCATCCTAAATCTTACCAGATTGGAACATGTACTTCAATTCCACAATAGAATTTCGAATTAAAGGTTTGCTCTTCCACATTCAATCAGTATATCTTATGCCTCCTGAGACAATCTTCAGCAAGTAAAAGCCCAACCTGGTCCTATTGGAAGGCGGTTTTGCCAACAAGGCATATTGGACACCTGCTGCACGTTTTGCTACATCATAATACAGACCTGTAAAAAATATTATTAAACTAGTCATCCACAACCTAGCTAAGTTGCTAAGACAGAAACCAACACGATCACTTAAGGTATTGCAAATTGTAATGAATTCTAGTATGTCTGTATTTACACAAAATTTATGCAGCACACCTTTGAAATAAAATAGCATCAAGTTGGCACGGCTTATCAATGTTAGAGCTTCGTTGATGGATGGGAGCAACTGGCAACATATTATAAGGATGCCCTTACTTTCAAAATGAGAACACAAATTTCAAACGTAGATATGCGTAAACAAACAAATTTCTTCTTACCACAGGCCAATGCCAAAGTATATGTTGCCAAAGAGACCTTGGTGGTGTCTCTTGGTTGCCTTCTATAAGAGTGGGAGGAGTATCCATGCTTGAGAAGCTTGCTCGTGAAATTTCCCGTCTTAAATTAAAAAATAAAAAACATCTAATCAATAAGCAATGGCAAACAATTATTATGTCAAACATTGCTCATTGATTAACCATAGATGCCCACCTCATCCTCTCTGCAGCATAAGGGACAGCTGTTTGAAACATGACGAGAAGTAATCGCCTAGCTGGAGTTAAGGGTAGGCCTGATTGTCCAGCAACCTATTTTTCAAGGGAGGCCAATGTCATTAAAGAAAGGCTGTCAGAGAGAGTGTGAGAGCGGTTGAGTAGAGCGGTAGCCCTACTTTTACCTCAAATTGTAGCTTCACCATCCCAGCTTACTAAGCTCTTTAATGCCCTAATTTGGAGCTTGCATACATGTCCATGTCATAGATTGGGCTTTGATTCTTTAAGGCTTCTTTACAAGATGGGATGCTAATTTGAGGGGCATATTCCATCCATGTTTTCATGCTTATAGGCACATTGCTCTCCATGGAGGGAGAAGCTAATAATTTTATGATGCATTCGAAGCCCGACTGCTCCTCAATTCATGGAAACGAAAAGTTCAACACTTATTTCTATGGATTTTATGGTGGCAATAGAACTCTGTGTGTTCGAGTTAAAGAAACGGATGCCTACAACCCAATATAATGTACACAAACAGCTACCACGTCAAGTGTGCATGCATGCCCTCTAAATAGAGGATTCCATAATGCGTATAACTGTATTCCCTATAGTAAAGGGAGTATAGATGTTGCCTACCAATTAAAATCCTCTCTTTTTTCCTTGGATAACAAAAGAAATCAGATAACTCTTGTCACCTGAATTATGTTGCTGTACTCCTCACCGAGTGTTTGAACACCTAGTCCTGTTGTAAGTGTATAATAGAAAACTTGGCCAATAAGCTTTATCTGCACAGGAAATGCAGCCATACATAAAGCAACACATCAAACGTTAATCGAAGAAAATTTATTTAGATTGGATACCAACCTCATTTTGATGTGCTGTTGCTTGTGTTGTCCCTGCAAGAAAGGCAAAAACCATTCACTCATCAGACTTCTTTTCCAGAAGACATAAAATCATCAGAGATATCTTTTGAAATACTTCTCAAAAAAACAAACTTTCGCCATTGCATTTCAGTGATGATAGAAACAAAAGAACGTTGTCCTTTTGCAGAAATAGCTTTGATAAGTTTGTGGAATAATGCCCAAAACTTTTCAAGAGTATCAGTAAACTCGAAGGAAATTGCCTGTGTTCATGTCAAGATCCTAAAATTTCCAAAATGAAACAAAATCTTCTTGTTCCCCATTGATTGTTTTGGTAAACTCTGATGTGTGACATTAACAAAATAAACAGAGCGGTGTCATCACATCCAGAGTCTTTTAGCAAATGGATTTTACACTTTCCTAACTACAGTGTAAAGCCCATACTTGTGGATCCATACACTTGAATTCAGGATTTCAAGACATAAAGGAGCTTCTCTGGATTTCTTTTCACCTTCATTGGTTTAGTATTTTCTTTTGTATTGTGCTTTTATCTATTTATCTTCCACTCCCTATGGTGAGTCACAAAAAGCCTCTACAAGGCAAACTCCCTATTTCTTCATCAGGTTTGAGGTTATCTCGCAAAGAGAAGCGTAGAAAGTTTTGAACTTGATGCTTTCATTTGTATAGTCGGAGTCCATTGAACATGTCATGAATGAAGAAGTGGAAACTTGATAAGAAGTCAACTGTGTGCTTACAAGTACTGTTGTGATCCAATGTGAATTTCCTTCCCACAGTGGTGCCCTATTCACATTCGATATTTGTATATGAATACACTCGGCTATTGTATTAACATACAAGATGATGAAAGAACCCAAACACCACTTCACCATCCTTCAAATGATCAAAATGCAAGCTTGAACGCTGATGTCTCCGTCCTTATATGATAAGAAGAATTCTTAATGACGAGACGGCAAAAGATAAGATTTTGTTATTTATTACTTTGTTATACACTTGCATGCATAATTACTGATGGGAAAGCTGGATGTGTAAGGTGAACATGCATTACGTACATACTACTTACGTGTTACGTGTATACAGGCCTGCGGATGTGTATACATACATCTTCGTTGTATTATGCTGCATTACTAGTGCAAAAACTCGAAATGAAGTGAACCACACGAAAACAATTACAGTGAAACAATCAGCAGGCCCCATATACACAACAAATACGCATTACCTGTACATCCACACAGGCATAGACACGTGCAAATAGAATACACGTATCTAAATTTTAACATACAATCATACAGAAAACATGTATGCATGCCCACCAATACTAAGCGTGCATACAATCAAGTATTTTAATACACCAATGCTTCCAGGTATGGAAAAAGAATGAGAATCGAAGAAGGAGAAGAAGAAGAAGAAGAGATGGAGGAGAGGAGGAAGGTTAACTTACCAAAAAAACATCGGAAAGTGTCATGGAAAGCTTGACATAGATGATTCAAGTAATCAGAATCCTTCTGCTCAGCACGCATGATCTCGGGATGGGGTGCCGATGGGAATTGCCTCATGTGAGCAACCTCCTCTGTTCCCATAATCAGAAGAAGAAGAAGAAGACGAGTAGATTCCACCGAAGGATCCCCCCGGAGAGAGTGGAGGGAGCGCAATTCAGAGGAGGAAATGACACGAGAAATGAGGTTGAAAGAAGGAAACCGAGAATGCAAAGCAACAGCGAAGGACCTGATGATGAAGAAGAAGAAGGGGAAGAAGAGGAAGAAGCAGCAGCAGCAGCAGCAGGAGGAGGAGGTGGAGGAGCCAGGAGCCTATCCATGTGGGCGAATGGAAGCAAGGCATTGCTTTGCCATGAAGCTTCTTCTTTCCTCTTCTTCTTCTTCTTCTTCTTCTTTCTTCTTTCCTGTGCAAATCTTGTGTTCTGTTTTTGTTTTGCTTGTTTTTTTGGTAACACATGTTCATGTCATCTTTTGATTGAGTGATTTTCTTGAGAAAAATTGTTGGTAGTCAGTATCTGGATTCTGGATTCTGGATTCTGATCATGAATGTGGATGTATGTCTCGATGAAGAATGCGTTGCGTGAAGTCAATCGCTGCGTTTAGATCGATCCATCGATCCATCGAGGCGCTTCTCCGAACGTAGCATGCATCCTCTGCTTGTTGCTGCAGATCGCATCGCAGCAGTATCGATCGATCGGCGCTTCTCCGAATGTCGCATCCTCTGCTTGCTACAAGATCAGATCGTGATATCGATCGATCGATTCTACCGAATGAATGTCGTATCCTCTGTTTGCGACAGATCAAATCGTGATATCGATCGATCAATCAATTCTACTGAATGAATGTCGTATCCTCTGCTTGCGACAGATCTAATCGTGATATCGATCGATCGATCGATGCGATTCTTCAGATGAAAGCCGCAAACATCCTCTCGCTTACTACAATGGGCTTTTTTCTTAATGGCCTCGCGCCGTCGGAAAGGCGGAGCGAGTGTGCGCCGATCTGTAAGCGCAGTCTCTTCTTGACCGTGAATTTATCCACGGGGAGAACAGAAGCAGAAGAAGAAGAAGAAGAAGAAGAAGAAGAAGAAGAAGAAGAAGGCAGTGGACAGCACTTTGGGGCATCGGACAAAAAGCAGACCGCACTGAAAAAAACGAGTGGCGAGCGCATTCGTATACGTATGAAGGGGGTTTATAAGGCTCTTGTATCCTCCTGCCCTGGGTTGTGTTCAAGGATGACACCCCTTCTCGTTCCTCGATTTCTGCCTGTGCCACGATCCCGACTCTGCTCGACCATCCGAGCGGGAGCGGCAATACTGGCCGCAGTGCTGGTGCTAGCAGTAGATTGGCATGAAGAACCAACGGCGATGCTGGGACATGACAGAGGTCTCGGGCCGTATCGGGCTCAGTTGCCCGATGCGGAAGAGAACGCCTACGACTGCTGCTACTACTACTACAAGCAGCGCCTGCTAGTCGTCGCTGTATCCACAGCTGATAGCAACGAGCCTCAGGAAATGGCACAAACAGCTCCTGCTCCTGCCGACAGCAGCATCACCGACAAGCCTCTAACCGAGGCACAAACAGCTCCTGCTCCCACCGACAGCAGCATCAGCAGCATGTCTCAGTACAAGCAGCAAACAGCTCCCGCTCCTGCTAGCAACAACAGCAACATCAACAGCACCAGCAACAGCTGCACCTGCATCAGTCCGAGGCTAGAGCGTGCTTTCGTGGCATTGCAGGCGTGGAAGGCGGCGATCACATCGGACCCGCGCGGCATCACGTCCACGTGGACCGGCCCCGACGTCTGCAGCTACACGGGCGTGTTCTGCGCCCCGCTTCCCGATGATCCCAGCAACTCTACCGTCGCCGTCGCCGCCGTCGACCTCAACCACTTCAACCTCTCGGGCACGCTGCCGCGGGAGCTCTCGGGCCTCTCCGACCTCGCGCTCCTGCACCTCAACAGCAACCGCTTCTCGGGCGAGATCCCCGACGTCTTCGCCAACTTCTCGCTCCTCTACGAGCTCGACCTCAGCAACAACGCGTTCTCGGGCGCCTTCCCTTCCTTCCTGCTCGCGGTGCCGCAGCTCGCGTTCCTCGACGTGCGCTTCAACGGGCTCGAGGGGCCGCTGCCCGACGCGCTGTTCACGCACGCGGCGCTCGACGCGGTGTTCGTGAACGACAACGGCTTCTCGTCGGGGATCCCCGCGAGCATCGCGCAGTCGCGGGCCTCGGTCATCGTGCTGGCCAACAACAAGCTCGCGGGCGGCGTTCCCGCGTCGATCGGGGCCGCGTGCGGCTTCCCGGCGGAGCTCGTGCTCCTCAACAACCAGCTGAGCGGGTGCATCCCGGGGAGCTTCGGCCTGCTCTCGGGGCTCGTCGTGCTCGACCTCAGCCTCAACCGGCTCTCGGGCGGGATCCCGGCAGCGCTCGGGGGCCGCCTGCCGAAGCTCGCGGAGCTCAACGTTTCGCACAACGCGCTCACGGGCGCGGTGCCCGGACGGGTGTGTGCGCTCCCGTCGCTTCGGGCCTTCGACTTCTCGTCCAACTTCTTCGTGGGCGAGGCGGCGAGCTGCGTGCCCGGCTTGTACGGCGGCGGCTCGCCCGCGAAGACGGCGTTCGACGACAGCCAGAACTGCATCCTCCCGGGCTCGGGGTTTCTCCGGCGGCCGAACCAGCGGCCGCCGGCCGAGTGCGCGGCGGCCACCTCCCGGGAAAAACCCGGCCGAGTGCGCCGGGCTCGGGCCCGCCGCCATCGCGTGTTGTCATCCTAGCCCTCCGTCGCCGGTGAATCCTAGCCCTCCGTCGCCGGCGAATCCTAGCCATCCGTCGCCAGTGAATCCTAGCCCTCCGTCACCGGCGAATCCTAGCCCTCCGTCGCCAGTGAATCCTAGCCCTCCGCCGCCGTTGCCGCCGGCGAATCCTAGCCCTCCGCCGCCGGCGAATCCTAACCGTCCGCCGCAGTTGCCGTGGGCGAATCATAGCCCTCCATCATCTCCGCCAGCGAATCGTAGCCCTCCATCGTCTCCACCGGCGAATCATCGACGTCCGCCGCCGCCGGCGAATCATGGCCGTCCGTGGCCGGTGAATCAAAGCCCTCCATTATCACCCCATGATGGTTATGATGGTCAGCACCACCATCAGCATCATCCACATCCTCCCATAGCTCATCATTCTACTATTCCTCTTCCACCACCATTTCCCCATCACAAAGATGGAGCTCAAAGAACTACCCATCATCCTCCTCCTCATGCTCATTCTCATCCTCACCCTCCCCCCCATCATGCTATCCATCATGATATACCTCCATACTGATCCTCATCGCATCATAACCACCATCATCATCATCATCCCACCATACCATCTCCATGAACACCTAAATTCCTCCACCCTCATCACATGCATACAATGTTTATATATGTTATATATATATGTATATATATCCTCCCATACCCTTTTAATGCACAATAATGAGGAAAATAATTACATGTGCATGTATGTTCTTCAAGCTCAGTGCTGCTGCTAACTGTAGCCAAGCATGATGCACAGCTGCTTTTGAAAACCTTCCTTTTGATTTGGATTACTGCCCAGAAAAACAAGACCTGATCAATGTATCAGTCAATCAGTCAATTGTAGGTGGGCCCCAAATGCTTCCTTTCTTCTTCCTCTTTACAAATAAAAAAGGAGGCTAGTGATGTAGCTCTCCATAATATGGGGGGGTGAATATACTTCCCATAACTACTTGCTACCGTGATCATTGTCGCCATAAGATTGATTCGCGAATCGGCGAATGTCACGATCATGCTGCAATGCCGCTTGCTCCTCATTGATTCTATCCATCATGCACTCGAAGAAAGGCTTTTATTCTATCGAAGCATCGATGGTGGCAATTGCATTCCTAATGGAGGGGCCAACAGAACTCTTACACCTTTGGAATGTTAAGCTCGCATAATTTGGTCCCTCATCACTAACCTTCTGACCCCGGGAACTCAAAACTCCTCAAAAGGAAAAAAGAACGAGAAAAAAAAAACCGACGATTGGGCAAGCCCGAATAAGGGCGGTTCCTCGACAATCGATCGAATCATAACAGAACCCTTGCTCAGCAATGCAAAATGAATTCAGTCACCATCTCGATGAGGGCGATTCGATCGATTCGATCCGCATCGATCGGATTCCTCTCCGATTCGTCGATTGCGGAAGATTCGAATCACTTAAATCCCAACGAGGTGAGTTCGATCGATTCGATTCGATCCGATCCGATTCCTCCGAACATCAATTTGGACATGACTTCTCATCAGGCAAGTTAGTTAAGTTAGTTATGATCAAAATTATACTAGTTAAACCCTAAACAATTTTCATAGAGAAAATTGAACTGCAAAAACTTCGCCGGTTCAAAACAAACAAAACCCTAAATTCTCTTCCGCTGCAGCTATGGCGATCGATGCAGAAGATGCAGATCGGTCGATGGCCCCGCTGATCTCCGCCTCCTTCCCCAGCAAACCCCTCCAAGCTCTGCGCGAGCTCCTCGCATGGCCTCTCCTCTACTCCCGCGAAGCTGCCATTCTCGGTCTCAGGGTATGCTCTCCTATTGTATCGTTGCATCAAGTCCTGGCTTCTTTGGGGCCTGGATTTCTCGTCGCTTTAGCCGTTTCCCCACGGATATTCGTTTCCCTTTGTCTATTTCTGCTCTGCTTGTTACTTTTGATTCCGCTAATGCTTGAAACTTTCTTCGAAGTGGCCGAGAGGACTCCTCTTATACGGACCACCCGGGACTGGCAAGGTATGTCACAAATCGATGGCCTCTAGTTTTTTGACTAAAATCCAAGATATGACATAGCCGAAGGATCAAAGAGTAAGAAAGAACAAAACATGATGAGCGTCTGTGCATTTCCTCTTCATAAGACATCATTTTTATCTGTTTTCGTTGCTCAAATTTCGTTCTTTTTCACATGTATATCCACCAAGTACGTTCATTCATGAAATTAAAACAATTCTATTTTATCGATACATTACGTCCATTATTCTTCTGATTAGCCTTTCCTAAGAAAACCAATGAAAATGCAGACCAGCTTAGTACTTGCTGTGGTGAAGGAGTGTGACGCCCACCTTATTAGCATAAGGTATGTGTTCAATGGTTTTTACTTTGCATATGTATTATCTATCTATGTCTTTCTGTATGTATGTGTTTCAGTTAGAGCATACTTACTAGGTAACGAGGGATTTGTATCTTCGTTTACTTATCTTTTTACTGTATTTGGACTTGATTTCAGTGCAGGTTCGATTCACAAAGCATATGCAGGGGAAAGTGAGCAGCTTCTCCGAGATGCCTTTGCTGAATCATCATCGAAGGCCCGCTTATCTGGAAAACCTGTTGTAATATTCATCGATGAAATTGATGCACTTTGTCCACAAAGAGATTCGAGGTACCATAAAACAAAATTTTGTTCCTTGGTGTTGTTAGATACTCAAATGATAGTTATGCATGAATAAGAAGTAACGTGGACCATCATGCGAGTATTATTGCACTTGATAACAATGCCAGGTATTCTTTCCTTTGTCAGCTACAACATGGTGGCTGTCATGGGAAGAGTAAATTGCTTCCTGCACCCTGACGAGATCAGATATATTTCAGAGATCAAGCGTTTTACTTTTGATCTTTTATGAAACTTGCAGAAGGCAACATGAGACACGCTTAGTGGCCCAACTATTGACATTGATGGATGACAGAAATTTCTACTCATCTTGCGAATCACGTGTGGTGGTTGTCGCTGCAACTAACAGGTAGATGCAGCTGCATCACATTTTTTTCAGGGAGAGTTTTTGCTTTTTCAGTGCAATGGTCTTATACTCACCGTTCCAGTTTTTTAGGCTTGCTGAATGGTTATTTTTTTATTTACATGAAAACCAAAGAAAGTGGAACTTTTTTTATCCGAAAATATTTTCGTAATAGAAATCGCTTCATATCAATATCTGATCGTGAAGACAAGGTTCTAAGTTTTTGAGCGATTTCTGGTTATGTAGGATAAACTCTATTGACCCCGCGCTCCGTAGACCAGGACGTTTTGATAGAGAAATTGAAATTACAGTCCCAAACACGGAAGAACGCCATGAAATCTTGAAGGTCATCCATTCATTTCTGTACTGATTCAAGGCAATGGTTATGAAGCTAGAGCTGTAAACATGCAGTCTTTGATAATGGCCATGGATTAAAAGAAAGTTAACTACATTCTTCTAACACTAGTACCATCCCATAGTAATAATGTACTCATTTTCATCCATGTACCCAGAGAGAACGAGTGAAGACTATTCTCTTCTCCTTAAAACATTTGGATCTTCTTTCAGTTGCACTCGAGGCGACTCCCATTAGATGCAAATGTGAGCTTGAAGGCTGTGGCTGACATGTGTAATGGCTATGTTGGAGCTGATTTAGCTGCTTTATGTCGTGAAGCTGGAATGGCTTCTCTGAGGAGAAGCATGCAGAACATAAACCAGGAACATACCCAAGAAACTGTAAAAATGCAAGACTGGGAGTATGCACATTTGAAGGTTGGACCTAGCATTGTCCGAGGTGCAGTTGTGGAGGTGCCAAAAGTCTTATGGGAAGATATAGGAGGTCTTAAAGAAGTGAAGGTATGATAAATTGGCTTACAGAGTTGATGGAATGATTTGATTCTTGATTTAGTTGATGAAATGGTCTTTTGATTTTTGGCTTAGTTGATCTACGAAATTTCCATTTTGGCTAGTTGATGTAATGACCTCTTGGTTTAGTTTATGACATGGTATTTTGATCTTGATTCTGTTTTCCATATTCTAACTAGATTGATTTTCTTGTTTTCTCAATGGACCAGAAAAAGTTGCGACAAGCAGTGGAGTGGCCAATTCAGCATGCAGATGCTTTTCTAAGGCTCGGTCTAAAGCCTGCACGCGGAGTTCTGCTATATGGTCCTCCAGGTTGTTCTAAAACAACATTAGTGAAAGCCGCTTCTCATGCTGCAAAGGCAAACCTATTTTCATTGAGGTTTGAATTTCTGCAAAGCTGATTGTTGTGCAACTGCTGTAATAGCAGGTCGAATTTTGAGTGAAATACACTTTTTTGCTTCTCCCATTTGACAGTGGAGCAGAGCTGTATTCCATGTTTGTTGGTGAAGGTGAAAGGTTATTAAGGGAAACATTCCGCCGTGCACGTATTGCTGCTCCCAGCATAATTTTTTTTGATGAAGCTGATGCTATTGCTGCCAAGAGGTAATTAATATTTCCATACACAAATTCTGTTTTCGTATTGTCTTTTAAGGAAACTCAAACAATACTAGTAAGAAAATTCACGTAGATCAACGAGAATGAGTAAGTTCATATAAAACGGCATAACAAATTAAGAACATGAAGAGCATGTTCGCTTCTTTCTTTCTACTTAAAAACAGCGTGAACCGATCTTATATTCTTTTTGGTCAATGCACTATTTAGGATTGCATAACGTTTTGTTGGAAAATGGTTCATTCAAGTACTTCTACCACCAGATTAACAATGATGCTTTCATCGATATTGATCTTAGAGCAATTGTTGGTTGTCAGAGTCAAAAGAAATTATTAATGCAGGGAAGGTGGTGATAATAAGTCTACAAGTCATGGCACTAATGTGGGGGAAAAATTGCTGTCCACACTACTTACTGAAATCGATGGTTTAGAGCTGGCACAGGTTATTTAGTTTCCTCTCCATTTTTTATTTCATTGTCACTAGACTTGTTGTTAACTTCTGTCAAGCAAGTATCCTTTGTATATGATGATAAGAGCTACACATGCGCTAACAATTGTTGTGTCCACATTACTTAAGTAACAAGTATTGCTACGTTAAAAGCAGTTTTAAAAAACTATAATATGTTGTAGCGTCTTAGTGATATATTGTGATTTTCATCTTTTACTCAATTCAGTACTATCCTTAGAAAGGACAATGAATTATTCCATTCATCATTATTCTTTTGAAACAGGGGGTGCTAGTATTGGGGGCGACAAACAGACCTGAATCTATCGACAGTGCTTTGATGCGTCCTGGCCGTTTTGATCAGGTATGTTTGGGCATTGGGATGTTATAAAGAAGGCAAGATCCTTTCTTGTACGTGTCTCTGCATGGACACAGATATGTACATATGTTCCTAAATAGATAGGAACTTGCATAATCAATCTATATTTAATGCATATATATGTACACCAGCACATGCTTTTATATACTAGGTGTATTCTTTGTGCAGGTTTTGTACGTGCCTCCACCAGATCAAGAAGGAAGGCTCGAAATCTTACGAATTCATACACGAAAAATGAAGCTTGCCGATGATGTTGATATATGTGGAATAGCAGCAGAAACAAATCTATTTACTGGAGCAGACTTAGCTGGTCTTTGTAGGGAAGCAGGCATGGCTGCATTGAGGGAGAATATTGCTGCTGACACAGTTTATGGAAAACATTTTAGGAGTGTAATGAAGTCAATCAGACCGTCACTGACACCGTCACAAATTGATTGGTTTGAGAATTTTTTCTCAAACAGGTACAAACAAAGTTTTGCTTGATGTGCTTTAATTTACTCAATTAGCTGGTTGTGCACAAAGTTTATGGAAATTCTTTATGGAAATTCAATTAACTTCACAAAATATCTTGGCATCTTTAATACAAGCAGGAAATTTCCTGGTGAATATCGGTAAAAGCTAGCTTTGTTTTTAAGCAACCAAACAAGCTCTTAAGGCAATGGTATGTCGACCAGATGAGCAAATTTTGTTTAGGTAAACTTGTTGTATGCTATTTGGATTACTTGGTCTATTAATTTGCGGTTGCTGCATTAATTCACTGCAGTTCCATCTTTTGACAGTATTCATAAATAGTTGCAAAAACTAGGTGAAAACCATACACAAAAATCAATGAATAGATCACATTGCATACAACTGCAAAATGTAATGAACCATGTGATGCTCACAACAGAAGCATGGTAGACATGAAGAATTATCCACTCCAAATTTCCAAAAAACCTTCAGTAAATGCTCACAATCTAAACATCATTTGACAATGCAGATTGGAGCTCCTCATTGGCCTTCTGGATGGCTTCCAGCAACTTGTCTGGTAGTTTTCCACCAGCTTGGGCAAAATTTGGCCTCCCACCTCCACCACCACCACAAACGCGGGCAATTGTGCCGATAAATTTCCCTGCATTAAGTCCCTTTTGAACCACCTCTGAGCCAAAAGATGCGACTAGGCTTACTTTCCCATCACTAAGAGCGCATCCAAAAACTACAGCGCTGTTTTCACCCAGACCTTTGCTGATGTGCTCAGCAGCGACTTTCAGTGATTCGGCATCAGTTGTCTCAAGGATCCCTACCACTAACCTTCATATAAAAAATGAGGTATTTGTACATATTATATTCTCAAACCAGATACTGTGATCATCGACGAAAAGCTTCTTATGCTTTACATACAACACATACCTGTATGCTCCAATATCAATGGGTGAGCTTGCGAGTACCTCTGCCTTCATTATGGCAAGCTTTGCTTGCAAATCAGAGACTTCGTTTCTCACAGATTTGATTTCATCAAGTAGAGTTGATACCCTTGCAGGCAGCTCTTCTGCTTTAACCTGTTCAAAAACAGAATTTTTTTTTGTGTAAAGCCAAGGTAAACAGCAACCTGTCATAGGTACCAATATTCATCAATTACAGTGAGCTAAGTTTTTCATATCCAGCTTAAGATATTGGGTAATCATGTCTAGCACATTTGTACATTGTTGTAACAATTAGAACAGAAGCTATCTTTCAATAGAGAGAAAAATGTTGTTGGATAGTTCTTTAGAAGTACTTGCTCATATTCCCTGTATCCTGTGTACTCTGTTTATGATGACTACATACTTACCATTATTATAGAGCAAAAGCTCTCTTTGGATTGGCACAGACCAACAAGAATTTACATAACATGTGTTCCCCATCCAAGAACCCTACGAGACCATCCTTGATATAGATATTCTCCATGGGTAATTTGTAATACAAGGGGCAGTATTTAGATACATTCTACAAATTCTCAAAGGTGGAATGGTGATCAAGCACGATGCTCATATTCACAATGCAAGGTTTGAAAAGAAAAGTGATTATGAGGTGAATGGGAGCCACATGATGTGGGGATCCTTCCCAACTGTGAGATGAAAGCAGTAGATGAGATTCAGCCTCAAACGGGGATTTTAACAATGGAGAAAATGCCCTCAATAGATTGTGGAAGACTTAGCTAGGCCGAAGCCAATAGTTGGAAGCAAAAGAAAAAGGATTCCGTTTGTCACCAACAACCCAACAACTATGCTGCTATTAGTATTTCAACATTTCCCAGCATATCACGAGACAAATTTAACAGTAAAGTGCCAGAATCTCTTGCAATAGCATACCTTCAAGGTGGAAGACAACTGTTTAACCACAGAATCTCTTGCAATAGCATACTCCACGAATGCAGGACCCGCGACAGCTTCAATTCTTCGTACACCTGATGCGATGCCCTGCTCGGAAATAATTTTAAATCCCTGGATTTCTGATGTATTGCTGACATGGGTTCCTCCACATAACTCCATCGAAATGCCTGGCACCTCGACAACTCTGACCTGTAAAATTGTAGAAACTCAAACAAACTAATATATTGAAAAATGAAAGATGCCTGTCCAAATATTTATACCTCTTCACCATACTTTTCTCCAAACATTGCAATCGCTCCAGCTGTTTTTGCTTCACTGAGCTTCATAATCTTGGTTTCAAGTGGCACTGCCAGACCAATCCACTCATTGATGAAATTCTCTACCTCAACAATTTCAGCATCGGTCATAGGCCTGGAAAAGTTGAAGTCAAAGCGCAACCTGTCGAAAGCTACCAAGGAGCCTGCTTGGGAGGTATCACTTCCGAGAATTCTTTTTAATGCAGATTGCAGCAAATGTGTAGCTGTATGATGGGACTGCATTAGAACAGTTTTGAAGCTGAAGTGATCAAAGAAGAAAAGATAAAACAAATCCATATTCCAGAAAAATATCGTTGTAAGGTTTGAACTTTGAAATTGTTTTATGAAGAAGTTATAAACAATGTAGTGTTTTTCTTGTAAACCATAACAATAAAGATATCGAATACATGACTAAAGAAGAAAGGTACAGCTTTTAAAAGTTTAAATTTGCCTTACAGGGTAATTTTTTCAAATAATTTCCCTATTGTAACAGTGTGACCGAAGTCACATAGGTACAGAGCATGTACCCAGATCAATGTATGTGGGCTCATCTAGACAACTGAGTAATTTTCTAATCAATAGTACTATAAAAGGACAGATGTCAATGAAACCATAGATGAGATGATTTAGCAAATACATGGAGATCATAACATGGAGGGTTTGAGTAAAAAATGTGACTTGCAATTCAAGAAAAAACACTAGTATAACAAAAGTGAGCAGAAGGTAGGATTTGTACCTAGACCTTGAGAAGGATAGTAAATATCTTAGATTTAGAGCTAGGCAATAAATAATTAGAGACAGAGATTGGCTTATGATACAAATTACATAGAGAGAGAGAGAGAGAGAGAGAGAGAGAGAGAGAGAGAGAGAGAGAGAGAGAGAGAGAGAGAGAGAGAGA
>JBBBWG010014480.1:0-10038 GCA_037176905.1 Azolla pinnata
GCAAAAAATGATCGAACAATTTGTTTGTTTGTTGACGAGAGATCAATCTATAATAACTCGCTGGACCTTTTTGATAAACTGACCAACAAAAGGCAAACCAACATGCAGGATAGGTTTATTGCATTTGTGAAATCTGTTGTAAGAGGATTTTCTAGAGGCAGCAGCAGAAGGAATATCCGAGGTAAACAAACAAAACTAAAGTACGATCTAGACAACCTTGAGGGAAACCAATGTGTTTGAGAATCTTACACACGGAGAGGAATCACGAGTTTGCACATGTGAAATTTGTTGTAAGAGGATTTCTAGAAGAAGAAAAATCAGCAGAAGGAATATATGAGGTAAACAAACAAAACTGGAGTACGATTTATTTTGTGACCATGAAACGGAACCTACACAAAGATTACCATGGAAACAGAGCATACACAAGGATTACCATGAAAGCAGAGCATATGCATCGGGTAAGGAAGAATGATGAAACAGGGTGGCAATTCGGACATTCAGCACATGCTCTCGGATTACTGCTTCTCGTTGGAGTTTCTCGGCAATACAAAAACTGTCAAGGAAGAGAACACGAGTATGTTTCTTCATTTTCTGTCATTGCTCTACCTGTCTACATTGTCATGTTAGATGAGGGGAGAATAAAGGCAAAAGTGTTTGGATTTTTCTCGATGAGGACATCGGAAGAAAGACGGGAAATGATTCAAGAAAGAGATGCCATTAACTTAGTTTTTAGAGTTTAGAGTGCATAGATGGTATTGACCTGTATCTAGACCCTTGGTTAATATCAAAGAAAAAGATACACAGTTTCGTGGTAGCTAGGGAAAAAGCTGTTGCCACTGCAGATGCCATTTGAGAGACTTAATGCAACAGAGAGATGGCCTGTTGCAGGATCATTTGTTAAGAATTGTTTTTTGTATCCTTGCAATGTATTTTTATATTGCCATTTATATTTTGGTGACGATTTGTGCTAAAAATTTCGTATAATAAAAAGGTTTTTTAATTGCTTCCGCTTTGTTATTCATTGACCTCACTGCCGGGAATCTAAGTTCTATATGACTGGACACGGATGCTGTAACTTCTATAGTTCTTTGTTTGGGCACTTGAATGTTTATCAAACCATTGGAATGAAATGGTCTAAGTGAACATCAAAGATTATGGCTCTCGATTTGCTGATCGCTTTGTTCTCTCTGGTTTTCATAAAAGCACATATCAACTATTTCATTGTGGAATCCTCTTTCTGTTTTTTATTTGAGCAGGAAAGCCAGATTCTCAAGTTTCTTGGTTTTATGTGGAATCCTCTTTCTTGGGTTATGGAATTTGCAGCCATCATGGCAATTGCCCTTGCAAATGGAAATGTGAGTAGAGTTAACGGCTTCCTAAAGCTTTTATAGCTTAGATCGATATATCTATATGTGTGTGCATGTGTGCGTGTGTGTGCGTGTGTATGTATATTTCTCACTTAGCCACTGTATTATGGCTCTCTATGGAAACAGAACAAACCTCCAGATTGGCAAGACTTTGTCGGTATCATTGGGTTACTTTTATTAAACTCCACAATCAGTTACTGGGAAGAAAGCAATGCAAGCAGTGCAGCTGCTGCACTTATGTCTCGCCTTGCACTCAAAACCAAGGTGCACAGAATTCCAACTACTCACAGACTATTGAGATGGACAAAAATTCATTCTAAGCTGACTCAATAAAGGTATAGGTTTTGCGTGATGGAGAATGGACAGAACAAGATGCTTCTGTGTTGGTACCTGGTGATATTGTGAGCATCAAACTAGGTGACATTATTCCTGCAGATGTTATACTTTTAGAGGGGGATCCTCTACAGATTGATCAGGTATTAAATGTACCAACATGAAATGAATCCGTGGTTGTCAACTGATCGAGCTACAGCTACCTTTACATAAAATATTGGTTCTGAACCTAGTGTATCTTCGATCCAACGCACTGTATCTTCCTCTTGCAGTCTGCACTCACAGGGGAATCTTTGGCAGTTACAAAGAGAACAGGGGATCAGGTTCTTTCAGGGTCCATCTGCAAACAGGGAGAGATTGAGGCTTTTGTAATTGCAACTGGTGTTCGTACGTTTCTTGGAAAAGCAGCCAATCTAGTTCATTCCACGCATCAAGTTGGACACTTTCAAAAGGTGAGCATTGCTATATGAACATCTCAGATAGATTTTCTTAAAAATCTCCACTTAACGCCTAAAAGTTTCTCTGGCATGCATGCATGTATAATAAAAAAATCAGGCAGAAGGATGGGCTTAACCACACTAGCCAACAAAAGATGAGATGGGCCAATTGACATTTGGTTCTGGTCCACTGTGTTCCCCATCCATCAAAAACACGTCCTTATGTTATGCCTTGGAAATTGAAATGAATATGGATCCTCAGAATAAGAGCTTTTCTTATGAATAAAGTTCCAATAGTATCTAAGTGCTCACTTCCCAAAATAGTAGCTGTTCCCTTTTATGTAGTTCAACTGCATACGCACCCTAATTGCCATGTGTTTACACATGAAATGGGTCCTTACGGGTTTGTTCCAAACTTAAGGATAACAGGTTTTCTAATTATTGCATCCTCAAACCATTAAAATTAGATATGGACTTGGTCCTTAAGGTTGTAGTTAAAACGCATTTGGTGTGCAGCTACATTATTGTCATTTTTGGTCCTGTATAACATTCTTTCCTGCTGCATTAAATTTTGTGGATTGTGTTGAATTTCAGGTCTTAAAGTCAATTGGAAATTTTTGTATCTGTTCCATAGCAGCTGGAATGCTCATCGAGATTATTGTCATGTATCCTGTTCAACATAGACTCTACAGGGATGGAATTAATAATCTTCTAGTCCTCCTTATTGGAGGCATTCCCATTGCTATGCCAACTGTCTTATCTGTCACAATGGCAATTGGCTCACACCGTCTTGCACAGCAGGTAAAGAAGAAGATCAAAAAGCTCGTGAGTGTTATAATCTTGGGACATAGAGTTTCCTTCTCATTATATCTGAATTGAGCTGATGCTTTATGGATTATGTTATTAGGGTGCGATAACAAAGAGGATGACTGCAATAGAAGAACTGGCGGCTATGGATGTTTTGTGCAGTGATAAAACTGGAACCCTTACATTGAATAGGCTAACAGTTGAAAAGCAACTTATAGAGGTAATATTGACTTAAAAAGGCTAGCCTTATTTCAACCTACATTTGAACAGAAACATAGGGCTCCAGTCCCATACCTGCATTAGTCAATAAATGTTTGAGTTGATTATGTAGCATGGCATTGTTGTATTGAGCTTCATTGTCATGACACATTTTTGTAGATGTTTCTTCCTGCAAGAATAGTTTTTTCCCCCAATGGATGTTGTTATATAGTGTCAAAGCTTTGGGTTATTACAAAAGTTGAAATAACAAAACGGTAGGGTGGAGCATTTGATATTACGAGGAATAGATTTTTCATTTGCCTTATTTTAGAGAATTCACTGTTATGAGGTCCACACAGTCCTGATTATCATTGGTGGCCAGAACCTAATTTGTCTCAAGTTCTGGTGACTCCTCTAGAAAGTTATTTGGAAAGGACCATGATTCATGTAATTTGATTTTGATACCAAACGATCATCATAGGAATGATAGTTTCTTGTTTGTCTAACAGGTCTTTGAAAAGGATGCAACTAAAGATAAAGTGATCATGTTAGCAGCTAGGGCTTCCAGAACTGAGAACCAAGATGCTATAGACTCTGCTATCATCAGTTTGCTCCCTAACAGCAAAGAGGTGATATAGAGAGCGTCATGATGCATGTGTTTGGTTAGTTCATCCAGTGTCTTATTAGTGATGAAACAATAAATGGATTGCAGTCAATTATTCATAATATGATGCCAGAACCATTATAGCTAATTGTGAACCCCAGATTCTTCTGCCATGACCTTCGTTTGTCTCATGGTGTTTTTTTATCAGTTATATGTGGATATGCGTCTCATTATTGTGTGCCACATCAAATTACCAGGAGGTGCTAAAAGCATTTTTGAATCTCTTATTACAAAGTCTAAAGGAGTTGATGTCTATGATTCAGTTTGAAGGACTGTTAACATTTATCAAACTTCCATTGCATAATGACAGAAACACGCTGGCAATTGGTTTCATTTGTGCAAATGTTCATACTGACTTGGAGATAATCACCACATAGCTATTCACTGTTTGAGTGTCCATCCTATGATAACCTTTATGTCAGTTAGCTGGAGTGACAAGAATTAGCTCATCTCCATTTAATGGCATCTTGTTCTAATGGATGCAACTTACCTGATGAACTATTTTCTTAGATTTTTGTAGTTTATGACATAACTGATGTCACAGAAAAGCTTTCAAATTTTAGTGCTTTCACGTCTTCCATCTGCGACTCATGTGATTACAAAAAAAGGGCATGTATGTAACTATTGAGAAAGAAGAGGGATAGATGTCTTTTAAGAAGTAAGGTTTCCTATAACACCAAATGATATATTGCACCTTACATTGTTGTCTCATCTTTAAATTAATAGGCTCGTGAGAATATCAAAGAGGTCCACTTTCTCCCTTTCAATCCGATGATCAAACGTACCGCAGTGACATACATAGATGAAAAAGGATGCTGGTATAGAGCAAGTAAAGGTGCTCCCGAACAGGTAGCCCTACTTTTGAATTTTGTATAATTCTTAACCTTTCCTTGATGAGCTAAGCTATTTACACTGCCACAGGGAATTCAGATACAACATTTGATGATGTGAATGTACATCTCTTGACAGATTTTGAGTTTATGCGAGAACAGAGCAGAGCTGGCTCCACGTTTTCATTCAATAATCCAAGCTTATGCAGATCGTGGTTTCCGCTCACTGGCTGTTGCGTGGCAGGTCAATCATATGCTTTACATACACATGTTAGACTGCTCTTTATCTGTACATCTCATTGCTGTTTGTTTTGCTACAGGAAGTTCCTGAGAAGAAGCTGGATGGAGAGGGATCTCCTTGGCAACTTTGTGGCATACTCCCACTTTTTGATCCACCCCGTCATGATAGTGCTGAGACTATACGTCGAGCTCTTGACCTTGGGATCACTGTGAAGATGCTAACTGGTAAAAGCGAAAAACGAACTTTTAAATGAATCTTTATATTTGTCAGAGGGATTGGCCACTGGTCGTGCTAATTGATTGTTGTAGCATGCTAATGATTACATGTGGAGTATTTGAGGGAGGGAGGGAGGGAGCTCATGTATATATACAAGTTCAGAATATCATTTTCAAACATCCAAAGACACTTGCATACTTCACAAATGTCATGTTAAGGAAAGTTATGCTAGATTTCCTTTGGACTTAATGGCGAATGTGCTCTTATTTTGGTAATAAAACTTCAGATGGCTGCAATCAAGAAATCTGTAGTTATTTGGTTAAAGTATCCTTCCTCTTTTAATGTTTATCATCTGGATAAATCACAACTTCTTTTCCTTACTTGGTACACCCATTGGATTATGCTTAGGTGATCAACTGGCAATTGCAAAAGAGACTGGCCGAATGCTGGGGATGGGCAGCAACATGTATCCATCATCATTGTTAAATAAAGAACACGTAAATGGTGTTCCTTTGGATGATCTAATTGAGAATGCTGACGGATTTGCTGGTGTCTTCCCAGGTAATTTTATCATTTCATGATAAATCCAAAAACATTCTAAAATGAAAATACAACAAAGAGATTAAGGTACGAAATTGATATGTACTATGAGTTTACGTAAAATAAACCTTGAGGCTGTTGATGAAAAGAAAGAAACATATATTAACTTCCTGTAAGCGGTCCATATGCCAATGAGACTGAATGGAGATTATACTGTCAGTTACTGCCTCATTTCTGATAAGAAAAACCAGAATAAATATAACTCAGGAAATTCGTCCGAAATTCCACTGTCTATGTTCAAAGCTCTGAAACTCTCTTATTTCACAAAAACAAACATGCATTTCCAAATTTATGTTTTTTTCCATATTCTGAGGGCACAATTGAGAGTTGTGTGTACATTACCTGTCTTGATTGCTAACTGGTGTGAAGAGTTTCTGAGTTGGTCTCTCACATGAATTATATGTGTCACGAAAAGCAGGCTTAGCTAGCACAAAAGTACACTTCTTGAAATTTTTTTACTCCCAGCAATCCCCTGATTGTATCGTAGGGAGCCAATTGTTTGTCACTTATCATTCCAGTAGTGATTATCAGTATTAGAAAATAGAGTGTCAACATTCAACTCTCTAAGATTTCGTATGTATCCATGTCCATATAACCTTTTTCTACATCCTTTTGCACAACGCACATTCTATCATGGAACTCATTTTGGTACTACTACTCTATTGTAGCATCAAAGTGCTTCCTTGTATGCATGCTCACTTCTGTTCATATAGATTTGTGCTTGTCCGTTAGTGCTCTGATTTGTGTCTGTGTAAATTGCTGAGCATTCAAAAGATCGAAGATAGTTTCTTTTCAGTTATTGGTATGAAGACTTGTGGTTATTTCCTACAAAATCCTCTTGGAGTTATGAATTTTGATGTTCCTGATATTGAAGATGGTCGCAATTTTGGAATTGGTTCTGATATTGAAGATGGTCACAATATTGATAAATGGTTCCGATCTTGAAAATCTTTGTTTACTTTAGTTCTTTTCAGAACCCTAGTACTTGCGTTAGTGTGGTTAACTTATTTTTGTTTTAGTGAACATGGCTACCTCTGGTAATGTTTGCATTTCTTCTATATATTTCCCTTTACACTGGAAGTGAGTTTTCTAGCTAGTTTGTGATACCCTGACTTTATTTTATTTCTGCTTTTGAATATTTTACCGTGCCTTAACTTCTACTGTAGTTTCATTTTTTAGAGTGTATTATAATTCTTTGTTCTGTTTTTCCAATTCTCCTTTGCATTGTACATTGCTTTTCAAGACATTGCTTATATCAGATCACATGCAATTGGGCAACATGCAACTTGTGATCACTCTACTTCAAGTCTGATCTAGTCCCTCTGGCTTTACCAGTGTTTATGGTTGTCCATGCATACTCAATTTCTGAGGGAAATTCTCAATGGCCAGGGCTTTACGGATCTGCGAGTTCTCTTCTGGATGTGCTTAAAAATGTGTTCTAAAAAGTCATGTCTACGCAGAACATAAATTTGAGATTGTAAAACGGCTACAAGAGAAGAAACACATTTGTGGCATGACTGGAGATGGGGTCAATGATGCTCCTGCACTGAAGAAGGCAGATATAGGTATTGCTGTGGCAGGAGCAACAGATGCTGCTAGAAGTGCCTCAGACATTGTCCTTACAGAACCTGGATTAAGTGTGATCATCAGTGCAGTACTCACTAGCCGAGCAATTTTCCAAAGAATGAAGAATTATACAGTACGTCTGGTGGTTCTTTACGCACTTCTATTATTATTATTTTCTGAGGCTTGACACCAGGGCTTGAAATGTTTGCTACAACTTTCTTGCAGATATATGCTGTTTCTATCACAATACGCATAGTGGTTGGTGTCACTTGAACCTTCTCCTCTTAACATAGCTGCTGTATGTAAAGTTGAAGGGTATATATACTTCAGTCTAAGTAAATTGTTGGTGTTGGTGTGTAGGTGGGATTTCTGCTCTTGGCCTTAGTTTGGAAGTTTGATTTTTCCCCTTTTATGATTCTCATCATCGCAATACTAAATGATGGTAAGACATCCATAATAGTTTCTGTTTGAACATTTTCGGTTCACACTGAAATATAAGAATGTGTATACATCTCACACTGAGATGATTACATTTATTCCTATCATGTCTGTGCCTCAATAAAAAACATCTCGAAAGGATGCCATGCATGTATTTGTTCTTTGGCCTATAGTAAATCTAAGTTTCTCCATATAGGTACAATAATGACTATAGCAAAGGATCGTGTCAAGCCGTCACGCCTTCCTGATAGTTGGAAGCTGAAAGAAATTTTTGCAACTGGGATAGTCTTGGGTGTTTATCTTGCCCTAATGACCGTCCTGTTCTTTTGGGCTGTCAATAAAACTGACTTCTTTGAGGTAAGTTTGCATGAAGACTATTATTTGGCATCAATTTTTATGAGTTTGATGTAATATAAATCTTCTTGTAGAGACATTTCCATGTGAAAAGCATTCATTCAAGTCAGAGCAAATTGACAAGTGCTGTTTACCTGCAAGTGAGCATCATAAGTCAGGCCCTGATATTTGTAACCCGGTCTAATGGTTGGTCATTCACAGAAAGGCCTGGGATGCTTCTTTTTATTGCATTTTTAGTTGCCCAATTGGTAAGTATATGGTCAAATACAGTGTCAATACGGTAAATGCTCAGTGTCTTCTTAACTACTCAACTTTGTCTTTTTTGGTTGTCTCTTTGGTTGCAAAAAGATTGCAACATTTTTGGCAGTGTATGCCAAGTGGGGCTTTGCCAATATCAAAGGAATCGGTTGGAAATGGGCTGGAATCATTTGGCTTTACAGTATAATCACTTATATACCACTCGATGTTTTGAAGTTTGCCATCCGTTACATCTTAATGGAGAATCCTTGGGACCTTATATTTGTAAGGCAGGCTGTATTTACAACTAATAAGGAACGCGGAAAAGACGAAATAGAAGCAATATGGGACCCCAAAGATGCTGTCTTGCTTCGTTCCGATACTAAATCAATCTTTGACAGGAGCCAATCGAAAAGAAGTTCCCAAATGGTTGAACAAGCAAAATGGCGAGCAGAAATGGCAAAGTAAGTTCCAATTCAATGAATGCAATCTTGACAAAAGGATTTAGGCCACTTCACTCACTTGCTAGTAAAGCATTATTATCGGCAGCTATTCTTTCAGACGCCTCCCTCCCTACCCAAGTGTGAGTGCAAGCAGAGATCTAATCATTTTATTCCATAAAGTGAAGAAATCGTAGTAGTTCTACAAGTGTGATTGTTAGAGCTTTTATCTTGTAGGCTGATGTAGTGACAAACGCTTATGAATTGCTACACAGTAGTGGCCATGATAGTCATTATAGTTTTAGTTGAGAATCTCATAAAAACATACACTTTTACGTGTATAGGAAATGGTTGATGACTGATGATGCTATTGTGGGTAGGCATAACCCATTTGAACGTAGTGATCTATATCAAGATAAATCTTTATATGCACTTGAAGTTCTCACTGCTATCTTGTTTTTCCCTGTTGATCAGGCTGCTTGGACCGCAACATGCAGCTGATTCAATCATATGGAAGGATCCAGGACTTAGTAGTTCTATGGCAATGCTTTAGGAGAAGACATCTAAGGCCATCACCAGTGAACAACAGAAAATCAAGAAATGAATACGCATTCTCTATTTGTCCCAAAGGGGATTGAACTTCAGAAATGTTCTATGTACAAGTGGACATTTTTCTTTTCACCATGCTCAAAGAGAGAACCTCATTGATGTCTGTTTATGCCCAATCTTATTCGTGAAGAAAAGCCAGTCTTTCTTTACGCACTTTATTTTTACCTTCTGATGGCCATTTTGACCCTTTTTTGCCAAATTTTTTAACTGTACAAAGGTAAATCTGAATATGAAATTGTCAACGTTGATGTCATGAAAAGGTGAGAACAAAGGAAATATGCACCAACACTGCATTGTCTAATGATACAGAATACAAGGCAATCAAAGTCCGCAAAGAATATCCCCGGAAGATAATAGGTGATTTGTTCTTCATATCAATAAGGCCAATCACCACAGAGACATAGAGATAGATAGATGTATCAGCACAAGACGAGCAGAACAAAAATTGTCTTGATTTTCTTTCATGTTTCACACCAACCACCACATACAATCACCGTCGTATACGTAATACCAAATAAATGACTCCCCTGCTCCTTGTTCCCAAAGAAGAGTGCAATTTGTAATAATATTCATAATAAAAATGTCTCCTCTAGCTTGAAGGGAACTTTAATTGCACACAACACAAATAGTATATTAGGTTTATATTGTGAGCAAAGATCAAATATTTATATGTTTTACAGTCAAAGCACCAGCTTTGAATA
>JBBBWG010014491.1:0-17822 GCA_037176905.1 Azolla pinnata
TCCCAATTTTATTGAATTCATAAGATGATTTCTTAGTACCTGAGTTCCCCCCTTAGGGCTTCAATTAGCCTTGTTTACATAGGCGAGAGAAATTATGCATGCATGTATGCATGCTAGTTGTGCATGCACACATGTCATGCATGCATGCTAGTTCTACATGCGTGCATGCACACGTGTCGTGCATGTGCTCATGCACACTAGTCGTTTTTGAAGGGGTGTACCGTGTTTTGAAGGGGTGTACCGTGTACACTACGGCACTGATGGAGATAGATATGACCCGACGTCGAGGACTGTTATCGGATGAAGAGGAACGACGTCGTCGAGAAAATCCACTATGTTTATATTGTGGGGGACCTGGACATATTGGTATTCACTGCCCGCACAAACCAAGACGTCAGGTACATCACATTAATTGTGATAATAGAAATGAGTCTAGCATTATAGAAACTATTCCCACTAGTGACTCTAGTAATCCACCTCTATCCAATAAGTTTAAACTCCTAAGCCAACTAGAAGAGGAGTCAAACAAATAAGTCTGGCCAAAATCGGAGCCGTTTGGTTGGACAGTCCTAGATCTGTGCAGCCTCGTGTGGGTTCCATCTCTTCCAAGCATGTTAGTAAGGTTTTCTCAGCCCAAGTACAAGTTAGGACACCAAGTTGTCAACTATCCGTCCCAACCCTCTTAGATATTGGAGCCAATTCTTGTTTCATAGATCGAGATTTTGCCCAAAAGCATCAAATATCCTTCAATAAACTTCCTTGCCTAGTTTTCGTAGTTGTGATTGATGGACATCCCATAGCTTCTGGAAAGATATTCGAGGAGTCTGAGCCAATACACATACTCTTAGGTGATCTAGGATGTGTCGTTTCCTTCAATATAATTTGTAGCCCCGAGCATGCAATAGTCCTTGATTTGCCATGGTTTGAGCTCCACAACCCAAGAATTGACTGAGAAATTCGGTGCCCTTCAAAGAAAAAATAGTAGTCTAGGCTCGAACCCAGGATCCTCCTCTAAAAAAACATAGTGATACCAACTCACCCTCTACTAACCAAGTGATTCCTCTTCAAATTTTAACCAATTAAGGGAAGTTGAAGCAAAAAAAGATTTTTTCTTATTTGCCATATCAGTTGCACCTTCTAGTGACACTCAAGGGAAGTCAGAGATCTACATTCCAAAAAAAATCAACAATATGTTGATGCCTTCGACAAAGCCAACGCTAATGTACTTTCGAAACATCGGCCTTACGATTGTCCCATTGATCTCCAACCAGGAAAAGAGCCACCATGGGGGCCGATCTACAATCTGTCATTAACGGAGCTTGAGGTTCTTCGAGCATACATTGAAGAGAATCTTGCAAGCAGGTTTATTCGACATTCAAGGTCTTAAGCTAGTGCTCTTATATTTTCCGTGAAGAAAAAGGACGACTCCCTTCGTTTGGTCGTGGATTATCGAAGATTAAATAAAGTCATAATAAGAAATAGGTATGATCTACCTTTAATTCCTAGTCTTTTGGAGCGCATTGGTGGTACATATAATCTTGTCCGTATTCGACCGGGGATGAGTGGAATACTGCATTTCGCACTCGGTATTGGCATTTCGAGTATACCGTCATGCCTTTCGGGCTTACAGATGCTCCCGCTGTCTTTCAACATATGGCAAATGATATTTTCCAAGATTTTCTGGATCTCTTCCTCATCATCTATTTAGATGATCGGTTGATTTACTCTAGAACACAGGCCGAGCATGATATACGTGTGTGGAAAATACTCTAGAACCCAATGATGTGTCGTACGGCAGAAGACTTTGCATGCCGGTCGGAAGTTACGGATGGCCGTAACTATCTTGAATCTTCTCTATACCGCACGTTCTTGACGTCCACGCGAAGCAGAGTACAGCAGGAAGATAGCAGCAGTAGATGACGGCCTGCAACGGACGAACCGCACTCTAATACCAAATGTTGTGATGAAGGTCGTCAGGCGGAACAAAGCGCTAGCTCCATGCAGTATGGTGAAGGCGTCAAGAAGAGGGTTGAAGCTGAGAGAAGATCAGATCTGAAGGAGGAGGCTTCAAATCTAAAGCAGTCAGAAGTGGCGGCCAAAGACACGAGAGAGTGAGAGAGAGAGATAGGCACAAAATGGAACTTCCATTAACTGAAGTTGGAGCAACCAACTTTGGACGACCATACAAGCCTGGTATTTATACCCCCAGGCTAGGGCTCACGCCATTCTGACATATTACATATATGGCCCGTCCACTTATGGACAATGTGAGCACGGCCATTAGATGCCCGCATTCGATACCTCGATGGTATCTCTTTGACATTCTAGTGCTCTCACCAAACCCTAGCGCAGAGCAGCATCTCCATCGCCTGCAACAGCTCCAGTCCGAGTTTTCTTCACATCTTAAGCAAGCTCAAGCCCAATATAAGGCCCATGTAGATCGACACCGTCTTCCGTCTCCGTTCCCGATTGATGATCGGGTATGGTTGTTACGATGTCAAATGAAGACTACTCGGCCATGTGACAAGCTAGATTATCAATGGTTCGGTCCTTTTGTCAACATAGAGCGGATTAATAATGTAACGTTTCGTCTAGATCGTCTTGCAAATTTATGGCTTCATCTAGTCTTTCATAGCTCTCTTTTGGAACCATGTCACACCACCTCAATTGCCAATCGTGTCGTGCCGCCCCCACCTCCTCTCCAACTCGCTGTCGGCCTGGAGTACGAGGTAGCCTCCTTGACTCTAAAATTGTGCGTAATAAATTGTATTATATCGTTGATTGGCTCGGCTATATCCCAAGTGATTGCATGTGGGAACCCGTCAATAATATTTGTAATGCTCAAGCTCTTATCGACGACTTCCATCATCGCTATCCAAACAAACCCGGGTCTGTCCTGGTCACAACTCTTTCCACTCGTCGGTTTAGAAGGTGGGAATGTGTAAGGAATCAATGAATGTTGTTTCCCCTAGACTTGAACCCAAGAATGACATGAAATGTTCGAGGCTACTTTTTAATGATATAGTGATTATTGTATTTAGAGAAAACTCTGGAACTTTCTAGACCATTCTAGAACCTCCTATAGTATCCCAGAATATTCTAGGAATAGAATATTCTAGAACCTTCTAGAAATCTCTAGGCTAATCCTATAAATAGAGATATATAGATCATATCAAATAAGTTCCAATCAACACCAGTCTTCAACATCAAGCCTTGTATCTAATTCCTCAGTGTACCCATTCTATTCTAATAAACTCATTATTCTTTTATCAATCCACTCTCCTCTCTTCTTCTCTTCTCTTCTATCTTTGTTCAATCATTCAATCTCTTCCCTGGTTCTGACAAGGTGCAGTAACAGTCGCGTCCATAGGTGCAGTAAAGGTCGCGTTTACAAGTGTAGTAAAGGTCACGTCTATACGTGCAATAAAGGTTGGGGGTAAAAGTCGTTGTAAAGGTTAAGGTAATGTCGCAATAAAAGTTGTTGTATAGTCATGGTAAAGGTCGTGGTAAAAGAGCAACAAATATTTTATGTCTTGTATCGCGAACTTTGCTGTGATTTTTAATGAAATTTTGTTAAAGAAATTTCACGATAAATGGCACGTCAAACTCGCCAATACCTTGTAATGCAAGTATGTGTTAACAAAAATTGCATACTAGTAGGACTGCGACAAAAAAATGTATGGCCGCGATAATAGGTCCCCGTCACCAATACTTGTGTAGTAGTAGGATTACAAGATTAAAACGTACAAGTGAGCGGATCACAACTATAGGAAGACTGCAGACCGCAAAAGCTATTGGACTAGACCTGAGAAGCAACAGTAGCAGCCATAGGCACGCGTGAGACTGATTGGACCAAAGGAACAAGAGCAGCAAAGTTGTTGAAGTGAAGCCCAAGAGTAGCAATAGCAACTAAAGGCACACTTGAGACAGCTAAGACCGCGAAGATGTCGAACAGAGTCCAAGGAGTAGCCACATGTAGCAACTGAAGGCGTGTGAGGAACTACTAGGATTGTAGGAGTAGATGGAGTTGCATGAGCTAGAGGTGCTCAAGGACGCAACGAGTGCAAAAGGAACCGTAGGAGCTGAAGAGGCAATAGGAGCGATTGCCGCTAAAGGAAGCTCCACGAGGAGAAGTAGCCATAGGTGTTGAAAGAGCAGTAGAAGCAAGAAATCTAGAGCCAAATAAGCTCTACGAGGAAACAAATCTGCAATGGCTAAAGGAGTAGCAAAGGCGAATGGAGCCGAAGAAGCTCCACGTATAGGAGCCACAAGCGCTAGATGAGTAGTATGAGTGGTGCAATGTTGCAGGAGGACCGCAACCAGAGGAACACAACTACGACTGCAAAGGAGCAAGTCGCAACAAAAATTTGTGCTTAAAGGGAGTGTTAAAGTTGGCAAACCCAACTTTATGGAATGGCTAGTGTGGTTTGTGTGGCCAACGTGACTAATGTGGTGATGTGGCGAGTTTGGTAGACTAGATGGATCTAGTCAGCCTTGTGTTAAGCACGCCTTTATGAGGTGGTGCATTTATGGGTTGTAATATTTACTCCACCTTATCTGTGGTTGTGTGCACAAGGTTGACCTCCTTGTATGTACTGTTGTACTTGTGTTAGTCTATGCTGCTTTATGAGTGAGAAGGCATCCAAGGCTTTGTATATGAGTTGCCCATGGGGAACATAACAATATTATGTTTCTTGTCTATTTTGTATTATGATTCAGCCCCCATTGCAGCCCATGATGTTCAACAATGATTCTTACTCATTCATGCATTACTTCCCAGCACCGGTCTGCTCTCCTCAATGATCCTTCACACGCATTAATAGATACCTAATCCATTGCATATATAGAAGCCGAATCCGCTTCTTTACGCTCAGTAATATACAATTATACACACGTATGTCATACATACATACGACTGTTGTACACATTTGAGGAAGTAACGACATCATGATTCATCTGAGGCATGTTGCTCATGTCGTGCAAACATGAGAGCTGATCCAAGGAGGCTGCCAAGAGCTGCACCAACGAGATACCAGACAATGGCTGTCAGCACCACGTGCATCTCCATGCTCTGCATCCAGTCGCTCGGAATCGGCCCCACACCGATTATCATGTCAGCATTACTACCATTACCAGAAGCACTGACTCTACTTACAATGTCGACGTTGTCTGCTATATTAAAAAGGGCAGGCAGCAGCAGCTTCTGCGCTTGATCGGTGGTTGCCACATACGATGCAGCTGCACCAGACATCCACAGCGCCGTCACGCTCCTCCACATCATCAAGTCCTCCGCACTTATTCTACTAGACCCGCCAACAGCTAGTCGAGCATCACGCATCGTTCTCATCTTTACACTTCCAGTACCAGATCTCGAGATCGCATCATTCTTTTCAAGATGAGTACTATTCACCACATTGATGTAACTAAGATTGCAGCTGTCCAAGTCACTAGAGCCACTTATACGTTGGTTATCACATGATGTCTCGTGTAGTGCCATGTTAATATCAGTCACATCAGGCACCGGCCCCTGCACCCAATACTCGCAATCCTCTGTCGACCGATGCTTGTATTTCACCTTATCATGATGATTGCTCCAATTAGCACGAGTGCTATAATCTTTGCTTGCAGCAGACCCAAATCTCCTGGATGCCTCCATTATATACCTTATGTTGGCTTCGCCGATCATTGTAGCTTCTGCTGATCTCGCATGGAAGAAGCTGCTGCTGCTTGCCACAATCGCCCCTGTTTCTGCTTTGCGTTGGAAGCTGCTTGCAGATGTCTCCTCTTTGCTGCTCGACTTTGCGACGGCGCCGAGATAATCATACCACCACCTTCCAGCTCGGGCTTGAATCTCATTCATAGCAGCAACACGGGCTCTCCTTTGAGCCAAAGTTTCCTGCAAGGAAATTATAGTAAAAGAACATTCACCCTTGGGATCAAACTTCATGAGTAACGGCTAAGTTTGAACGAAAATATTAGACACTCTATGACTAGTAGTTGACATTGAAGGCATAAGATTCCTTCTAGCCAGAAGCAGGGTAAGTGAGATGTAAGTAAGTCCTTTCAAAATACATTTGTGTAGGAAATTAGGCACCTTTACTGAAGTGCCCCGCGAGCTGGAGCTGCTTGTTTCCAAGTCCTTGCGGCGTCTGAGCTTCTGTATGAGCCTCTCGGCCTCCGTGAAGACATCGACGCTTCGTACCCCACCATTGCTATGCACCTCAAGGCCCACAGGGACTCGTGGAATCTTCGACATGGCAAACTCGAAGACAGGCAATACACTTCTGTCCACCCATCTAGATGATCACAAGCAATTACGTATGTCGGTATGTAGAGATATAAATAAACTTGTTGGTACTTATAAGTACTACATACATCAAGGTTTAATGTTAATGGGGATAAAGAGTCCAGGGATTTGGAGTAATTATATACATGCAAACAGTTAACACAACAACTAGGTGGAATTATCTACCCACCACGCTTTCTCTTCCCTCCTCATTAACTAGAATGGTATATTTTATCGTAAGCTACTGGCCATCTAATTAGCTATATCTGTACAAAAGCCATGGGCATCACTTGATATAGTCCATTGGACGTTTTTCCACTATATCTACTGAAAGGATAATTCACTCAAAGGTTGAGCAAGCGGTAGTGCGCCCACCACATATATAGGTGGAACATGTGATCAGATTGGTAAGAAAGCATGCAAATATTGAGAAATTTCATTAAGGAATTATTGATAAACACAGTAAGTAGCTGCTAAGCATTGTATCTGATCAATAAAACTCTCTTTGTCATCAAATCCTTCTCATTTTTTGAACTTTGGATGATTGGGCGCACATGCCCAAAAGCTGTTGTATCGTTTGTCTCATGGGCCGATTTTGGTCTTACTATTATGAAACTGAGTGGGTCGTCCCACTGCTCTCTTTTTGCACACCTTCTATTTCTGGCGTGCAACTCTCTTGCCCCTACATCTAAAGAGAACTCTCTCGAAGCTTGTCAAGAAAGCAAAGCTCTCATCCCTCCCATTTCAGGAGTGGGACTAGAGATGGGCTTATACCAAAATAGCTCCTCTCTACAAGTATATAAACAACAGTAGTGTTAAGAGAGGAGTTAGAAAGAAAGAAAGAGAGAGTGACTAAGAGATAGTACGCGTGAAAGATCATTAGTATTAATATAATTATTCTATCTCTCTTTATCTATATCTATCTGTGTGTATCTCTGGAATTTCTACTAATCTGGGGCATTGATCAATTACGGACAACACGTTTTACAACACTTAGAAAACGTTAATATATCTTTCTTTCTTTCTTTCTTTCAGTGTCTCCTATGTACTATGCAACGTAGGTATAAGCGATGTGAGGTACGCACGAGATGCAATCGACAGGACACGCGTGGATGGCATCTTCGACGAGGGGATGAGGATCGGCGCACTGAGCAACGGCGCGGGCACGCCCGAACCGCGTCTCGATGGCGAACGTGCGAGGGGCGATGAGAGCACACTTGAGGCAGCCAACGCAGCGGTTCTCGTCCACAAACACCGCTTGTCGTTGTTGCAGCGCATCAGCATCATCGTCGGCAGTACTGTAGCTTCGTCCCACCCATGTCGAGTAGAGGGGCATACCCGTATAGCCATCGAGATCATCTGCGGCACCGATGTCCTCGCTATGTCGCGACTGCTAATTGCAGGCAAAATTAGGGCAAAATTAGGTCAAAATGAGGGCAAAATTAGGTCAAAATTAGGGCAAAATTAGGGCAAAATTAGGGCAAAAATGAACTACAGATTCACGACGTGGTGGCCGCAATAGCGTCGACTGTTAACACCATCGGCTAATTATGTGTGCTGCTGATCAGAATTAGATAGTAGACGTAGTACCTGATCATAGGCTGCCCTTTGATTGGGGTCGGAGAGGGTTTTGTAGGCATGGTTGAGGAGGATGGCCATGGAGTGGCCCAGAGCCGGGCCTGCAATGTCCGGGTGGCACTTCTTTTGCAGCCAGCGGTAGGAGCGCCGGATCTCTTCCTGCTTCGCACTGCTCTCCACCCCCAGCACCTCGTACAGATCCACCACGTCCATTGCCACTAGATCTGCATCACCTGCCATCGCATCGTCGTCGTCGCCATCGGCAGCTTCCTCCTCGGCTGCTGCTTCATCTGTCCATGATCTACTACTGTAGGCCGAGGATGCAGAAGAAGAAGAAGAAGAAGAAGAAGTAGAGCCTCCAGCCGCCACAGCAGCAGCAACCAGGATGATCTTCTCATTCCTCCCTCCCAATCTGCTGCATAACCTTGCTGATGATGCTGATGATGCTGATGGTGATGGCGATGCAGCACCCCTGGCAGCGTTGACATACTGGACATTGGCCGGATCACTCTTCTTGCAGATGAAGGGCCAGGAATTGGCAGGAGGGCAGCTTGAAGCCCGGGGAGAGGCGCTCAACAGGGAAGCTGCGGCAGCCGCCATAGACTCTCTCTCTCTCTCTCTTTTTCTTTGGGCTTTTTTTTATCAGATAAGTTTCGCCCTATTTCATCATTACATTAGCCAAAGGACGGGGTTTGTGTGCGTGCTCTACGATTGTGTGCGTGTGTGCTCTGCAATTGTGTGCGTGTATAGCACGTTGTTTGCATCTATCAACAACAAAAAAAACAAAAAGGAAAACAAAACCATCTAAACTTCACCTAAAATTGATAATCGGTTCCTCCCGGTGTATACCGTAGTGGGTCAGTGTTCCCCATAAATGTGAAACTGGTTCCCGATGTGGTAAACCCAAGGGGTAAATACACAATGACGACATAAGGTTTACCCTAATATTATTACACTAGAAAGTATTTGTCAATTTATTATGTTGTTTAACACCAAATTTGTCCATGCTTTTATAATTTATTGCTTGTATAACAAACCAGAACTCGTGTCAAATTTATCACAAGTCTACCACATATTTACCTCGTGCTTACCACCACTTTATCGCAACAAAGATCTGCCAGGTCGTGTCAAATGCACAACAAATTTTCTATCATGTCGTGTCAAACTCGCGATAAATGGCCTGTGCAGCAACTACAGGACAATGAGCACGGTAAAGAGAGCATTTATGAACGGCCCAATCACGGGGCCGCCCCAGCACAAGACCGATAGGTTGGACAGGATGCCGCAAGTGAAGAGGTCGGTCGGCGGCCGAGAGGGCGAGGAACGACAGCAACCCAAGGCGCCCGTCGCCATCGCCGCCCCCCGGGAAGAGTTGCGCCGACGACGAGTTGTCGCCCCAGCATGCGACCGCCGATGTGGCGGCCTCAATCCCGCACCCGTGCCTAGAACCACCTGCCACGTGGCACCGCCCGCTGGCCGCCCCAGCACTCCACGCCGTGCTCGATCCCACGCTCCTCGTGAGAGTCACCTTGTCCATTTCCAAGCCTCAACATGTCGGATTCTATGGAGAGATTAAATCAGCTTATGAAAGCTATACATCAACTTTAACTTGAGAATAACAACTCTCGGGAATTGCTACCAAGTTCCAAGCTAGAATGTGGATGGAACTCGAGGAAGAAAAAACCAACTCTCCTCCTGCATCAATAAATCTTCTCGTGTAAATCTTGGTTCCTTATAAACCCTTTCTCCATTTTCTCTCCATCCCACTACAAGTATAGAGCCCAAGGTTAGTTTACCTGACAAGTTCGATGGCACGAGACTAGGCTTCCGAGGGTTCATAAATCAAATCAAGCTTATTATCCAACTACAACCCCAACAATATTTGGATGACTTTCGTCAAGTTAGTCTCATTGGGACCCTTCTCTCAGGAGTTGCACAAGCCTGGTTCATACCATTGGTTAAAACATCATCACCACTTTTACAAAACTTTCCTACCTTTTTGCCAAATTTTGAAGCGACATTTGGGGATACCAACCGACAGTGAACTGTCATCACCAAACTCTATTTGTTACATCAAGGTATGTGTCCATTATCCATCTATGCCTCTAAATTTCGACAATTAGCATGTGGTGTTAAGTGGGATCGGCAAGCGCTTTTCAACCATTTTCGTCCGAGGCTTTGAAGCAATGTTTAAAATCTATTACTCAAGTTCGTGGAGCCTACTTCCTTGTCACAATCGATCACGCAGGTTAAGTCAGTTCTCACAACCAGCTTTTTGAGCTTCGTCAACAGGAACGACCGACATTAAGGTGGCAACCCATTTCGAGAACACCTCAAACATTGTTGTTATAGAATTATGGGCTCTACAGCTCCAAATATGTGTGTTAGGGTGGAACCATCGGGGCTCTGAATCGAGAGATGGATATTTCCAAGAGATTAAGAGAAATATCATTATAATTAAAGAGAATTGATATAATTGTGTCCCCAAACTAGGAGAATATACTAGCAAAATACATAGAAATAAGAGGGAGTACGATTACTAATATTAGAGAGATCAAGGCTTAGAAAAAGAGATATTAGAGAGATTATGAAGATTAGGTTTAGATAAGAGATATTAGAGAGATTAGGAAGATTAGGTTTAGATAAGAGATATTAGAGATATTAGAATGATTAGATTTGAATTATAAGAGATGTTAGAGATTAGATTTAGATTAATTAGAGATATTCGAGAGATAAGAGGAATTATGATTAGATTAGAAGACATATTAGGATTTAGGTAGAAGATAGATAAGAAAAGATATAGATTGGGATTTAGAAGAGATATTAGAAGATATTAGGGTTTATTAGAGAGATTAGAATAGGTTAGGGTTTAAAAATAAGGTATTAGTGGTTTGGAAGTAGGTATTAGGATTTAGATATATAATGAGATTAGGGCTTTTCTTCTATTAGGATATTGAAATTCTTTTTCATCTATGATTTTAATATTGTCACTATTTTGAATTTTCTTATGGGCTTGATTATTTTTTTCTTTTTCTTTTTTATAAATAACCTTCTCAACGTCAATTCCATGTTCATTGTCTAGGCCAATAAGGTCTTTTTTATCTCTTTCATCAAGTCTTATTTCTTCTACCCAGTAGTCGTAGTAGTCGTGAAGTATATTTGTTGCGTCTGATAAGCTTTCAAATTCTTCCTCGAACTCCCCTACAACTAATAGCTGGATTCTTGCGTGCAAATGGGAGTGCCAAGCGTTTTGGTCTAGTTGTCTTCTCAAACATCGCCAACAACTTATAAGTTATCATGATAATCTCCAAATTCTTCAAGACTTCCATCTCCTTGCCACCCGCTTCATGTTGGGTTCACCAGATGTTATAGAATTTGTGCTAAACAGCCCCAAATGTAATAATGTGTCCGGGTGGAACCACTAGGATTCTGAACCGGGAGATTGACAATTTGTTGAGAAATTCAAAGAAATATGATTTTAAGTATGGAATATTACTACAATGGTGTCCCCAGATTAGGAGAATAGATAGGAATAATAATATATACAAATTAATGAGAGAGTTAGGGTTTTAGAGAGAGAATAAGAAGATTGAGATTAGCAAAACAATTAGGGTTTAAAAGAGATTAGGGTTTAGAAGAGAAGCAAAGAGATTAGGCAATAAAGGAGGCACGGAAAATTTCCGATGCTTTCCAGATTCTTCAGGAGGAGCAGAAAAAGAGAAGCGCGGAGTGGAAGCGGATTCAAACACGACTTACGACGGATGTCGAAAGTACGACCGAGGAAAACGGCCGGTTAAAACAGGAAGTTGTGAGTTTGACCGCGGAAGTTACGAAGCTTAATGAAGAAAAGAATGGCGCAGTCCGACGTGCCCGACAGTTTCAGGAAAAATTAGGACCATTGAAGATGGAACTGGTGGTGTTGCGCAAGGATGTACGAAAGGCTCGTAGTGTCGGACAAGAGCTTCAAAAGAATGTCGACCGACTATAGGAAGAACTTGGAAAGAAGATGTACCTTGCTCAGGCCAACCTACGAAGGATAGTCGACAAATTCCGAGAGAAGACAAAAGTCGAGATAAAGGTCGCAACGACTACGACATTACAAAGCTGGTCCGAACAGGCGGCGGAATTGCAGGTGCTTCGTGCGGACAAGGCCAACCGGGAACTTCGTGGACTGGGATTTTGGAAGCTAGACAAGGCCAATTGCGAAGTGGTGCAGAAAAATCTAACAATGGACTTTATGCGGATAGCCCTCACACATCGTGAGGAGATCACTAAGTTGTTAGAGCGACATGAGGAGCATGTTCGGGCTATGCACGTGGATATGGAAGCTGTTGTTGAACCAGTCGTACCTGAGGCGCTAGAGACGGAGGCTCCAGAAGAAGAAGCGAACATGGATGAGGACAATTCTGTAGAACCGTCGATTTTGTATATGTTAATCGAGGTTTTCAATCCTCGTATTGTATAGTGTTGTATCGTATTCTTTATTTTTTTGCGCAACTATGGGTTCGACGTGTGAAACACTGTCCCACAAGCGTGCCATAGTGTTGACTGGAATATTACGAAAGTACGACGTAAGTCGTAAATTCGTAATATTATGGAAATTACGGGAATAAGACCAGTCGGAAAAATCGGAATATCTACAAAGGGAGATCCGAACCGACGTGTTATAATAAGACGTCTTAGAGATCCGAAGGGGTACCAAGCTTGTATAGAAAGCCATGGGGCTTACTTATAAGGAGTCCGGAAATAGTCCGAAAATAGCCCAGAACTCAGGGAATTAATAGCAATACAAAGAGCTTTGTGCACACTGTCTTGTCTTCTATGCTGTGAGTAGTGTCGGAATTTACGATCGTACTTTACGATCATACTACCATTCGTATTCAACCACGACCTAGTCTTAGTTCTTAATCTGAAGGGCTAACAGAGAGAGATTGGTAGAGAAGAGATATAAATTAGGGTTTTAGAGAGAGATGAGAAGATATTAGGGTTTAACAATTGGATATTAGTGGTTTGGAAGTAGGTATAATTAGGGTTTAGATATATGAGATTAGGGCTTTTTTTCTGAGCATATGCTCTTCCCAAGAAAAAAGGCAATGTGGTAATCGACCCAATACCTTGTGCTTTTAAAAACAATTGGTTTATGCATCATACCTTACTAACTTTATTATTTTATTTGTTTCTTGAGTTCTTCTGTGTTTTCTTCAACGTTCTTTTTCTCTATACATTTCACATCATGCACCCAAAACATTAGGACATCTTCATCCAATGACCCTATGCTGATGGAAATTGACCGAGCTCGAGCCCCACTCTTTGAGGTTGAACGGAGGTTTCGATGAAAGAATGGGCTATGTTTATATTGTAGTGCCTCCACCCATCTGATTCGTTTCTGCCCAATAAAAAATGACCAGGGACAATTCGCTAAAACTAGATAGCTCCAGCAATTGGAAAACGAGGTGTCCAACTACAATAAGAGTCATGCGGTTGGACAACCCGAATTCATGTTGCTCCCAAATTTTTGGTACATTTACAAATACTTTTTCCTTCCCAGTAAGCATTCATTTCAAGTTTAGTTCAATTGAGTCCTTAGCGCTTCTTGATTCCAAGGAAACCAGATGTTTTGTAGACAAAACATTTGCTAATAAACACGAATTTCCCGTTGTCCAATATTCCAAGTCAATTCCACTGTAAGCTATCAATGGGCGTATGCTTTCCTTTGGCATAGAAGTGTATTGTCCCGCTCCTCTTGCAGCTCCGGGATCACCAGGAGGTCTTGATATTTTACATTATCACTTCACCACGACACCCAATCGTACTTGGTTCGTCTTGGCTGAAAGGCACCTAACCAAATTATCGATTGGTGCAATCACTCAATTACTTTGACATTACAAACCCACTTCAACAGATAAAACATTATTTCAAGTTGCGTCATTAAAATGGCCCGAATCGGTTTCCTACGCTCACCGCTCCATTCGAGTAAAAACCGACTCCAAGGCGGATGGTCATGTGCAAGCCTTAATGAATGCAATCGTGTATAGTGCCACTAAGTTGAGCACTCTAGTTCCTATACAAACAACTCTTAACTCACCATCGTCAAAGTATAAGGACTTTGGGGACATATTCAAGAAAACGAATGTAGATTGCTTCCATGAACATCGAACCTATGATTGTCCGATCAATTTACAAGAATGTGTCAATCCCCCCTTTGGCCCAATTTATAGGTTGTCGAAAACAGAGCTCTAGAAACTTTAGACCTTGCAGTGAGTTTTATTTGACCTTCAAAATCGTTTGTAAGAGCTCCAATACTATTCGTGAAGAAGAAAGATGGCTCCTTATGCCTCTGTGTTGATTATCAGGGTCTAAACAAGATTATTATTCACAACCGCTACACATTACCTCTCATCCTAGAGCTGTTGGATCGACTCTAAACTGCACAAATCTTCTCTAAGGTTGACCTTCGAGGAGCATATAATTTGATGTGGATCAAACCTACAGATAAATGGAAAACCGCCTTTCGAACACACTACGGTTATTTCGAGTATAAGTAATGCCTTTCAGCCTCACCAATGCTTTTGTAGTATTTGAACATATGATAAATGATATTATTCGAGAATATTTAGATCACTTTGTTGTGATCTATCTTGATGACATATTGGTTTTCTCTTCGAATATCAAGAAGCACATTCACCAGGTTAAGTTAGTTCTTGCCAAACTTTGAGAACAGGGACTGTGCCAAAAGTAAAAAGTGTGAATTTAATCATACTTCTATGGAGTCCTTGGGTATGTTATCTCAACACAAGGAATTACAATGGAAACACAAAAGGTTAAGACTATTAGAGAGTGGGTCATTCCAACTCGAGTATGAGAGATGAAATTATTTCTCGGTTTCGCCAATTTTTACTAGCCTTTCATCAAAGGATCTTCAGTGATTGCCCAACCTCTTATTCCTCTTAACCGCAAGAATACTACCTTCGGATAGACAACAACGACACAAACGACATTCAACTTGCTAAAACAGGCCTTATGACAACATCGGTCCTTCTTCATCCAAACCCAATTAAGCCTTTCCATGTGGAAACAAATGCTTCCAATTTTGCCATTGGGGCAATACTCTCCCAACTAGATGTGTTTCACCCGATTACTTACTACTCGCGCAACTTCACTACCCCCGAAATCAACTACCTCATATATGACAAGGAGCTTCTCGTTATCATTGCTGCTTTCAAAGAATGGAGGTCCTATTTGGCCTAGGCGCAACACTGTATTTAAGTGATTAAATATCACAAAAATCTAATTTACTTCTCTACCACATGAACTTTAAGGCGCAGATAGGCGCATTGGTCAACCTTCTTGGCAAACTATAATTTTGAGATAATCTTTCAACTTGGTGCTCAACACATGAAGGCCGGTGTCTTATCTCACGGATCTGAGTTCGGGTTCACCCCAGAAGATGAAGCTTATATCTAGCAATCCTAGAGTTTGTTAAAACCCGACTAATTCCATAACTTCGCAACTTGCAGCTTGCTCCAGGATATTGACTCTTTGCTCAAGGAAATTGCAAAAGCCATTACGACTGACAAGTTCACGACCGAGGTCAAGCAAGACAAGTATCATGAACCCTTCCCATGAACCCAAAAGTGCAGATTTAGGTCGTTTTACATTTTAACATATCCATTTGTTTCGAGATAATCTTCTGTATATCCTAGAAGGTTTGTGTCGAACCAAGGTGCTCAAAGAGTCACAATAATCTTCTTGCTGTTCATTTTGGTGTTGTGAAAACCTTGGAGTTGTTCTCTCAAGGGTATTGGTGGCCATAACCATGGAAATTGGTCAAAGAGTTCAGCTGCAAGTCTTGTGAAACTTATACTCGCTGCAAAGCAGCTCATCATCGACCATATGGCCTCCTTCAACCGCTCCTGATTCCAAAATGGCCTTAAGCCTCTCTCATCATGGGTTTCATTAGTGATCTTCCATTCGTTGCTGGCTACGACTCGGTGATCTTCATGGTCGATCGCTTCACCAAGATGGCCCATTTTGCTCCTTGTGCCAAAACAATTTCTAGAGAGGAGGAAACTGATTTGTTCTTAAAAAATGTTGTTTGCTTACATGGACTCCTAAACAATATCACTTCTAATTGAGGACCACAATTTGTTTCCAATTTTTAGCGACACCTCCTACAAACTTTCAATTGTACAATGAATTAGTCTTCAACCTATCATCCACAAACCGTTGGATAAATGAAGCAGGTTAACCAAATCTTGGAACAGTACTTGCAATGCTCTCTTAGCTACTAACAAGATGATTGGGTTGACCTTCTCCCACTTACTGAGTTTGTCTAAAACAACTCTCTACATCCATCTACGGGTGTTAGTACTCCATTTTCTGCAACCTACATTCTCGTTGGCGAATGCTACAAGGTGCAAGTAAATCGTCTTCGCTCATATGCCCCACGGTTTGAGGTAGGTGACTTTGTTTTGCTTCTCCGTCACAATATTGTCACAACTCATCCCTGTACGAAGCTCAATTACAAAAAAGGCCTAAACAAGGTGCAAGCAGATCATCTTCGCTCATATGCCCCACAGTTCGAGGTAGGCGACTTTTTATGGCTTCTCCATCATAATATTGTCATAACTCGTCCCTATACAAAGCTCAATTACAAGAACTTAGGCCCTTTTCGAGTTATCGAGAAAATTGGTTCCATGACGGTCCGCTTACAACTACCATCTCACTTCTATATTCATGATATATTTCATGTCTTCCCTTCTTGAACTTCACCACCTATCTAAAATCCCCGGTCGGCACCCCTCTCCTCCACCACCAATCGAACTCTCGATCAAAGAAGAATATGAGGCCAACCAAACTCTTCACTCTCATCTCTTCCATTGTCAGCTTCAATAACTTGTCCTTTGGCAAGAGTACCCCGACTCCAAAGCAACATGGGAGCCAACACACCATCTCAAGTATGCCTCAGATATAATTCGTGTATTAGTTCGTGCATTTTATCAATGTAATCCATAGAAACCAAGGCAGCGTTTTAGGGCAGACTGAAAGGAAGGATAATATCATATATATAAATACATACATATATAAAGATGAATTTCGAAGCCACAACCTTGTCTTTAAGGCGAATTAATAGAGCCAATTAATCAAATATAGAATCATGATATAAATGTCAATATATATTTTTAATATCCCGTTCTAATATTCTAGAAAGTTTTGAACTTTCTAGAAGCTTCTACATGGATCTCTCTCTTCATGCATACAAGACCCTCTTCTTGCATGCAGAAGTTCTGGAATTTTATAAATATAGGGATACACCTTGATCCCAATGAAGGTGAACGACATCAGTTACAGATTTGTCTATCTTCTAATTCTCACTTATCTCTTCTACCTTTTCCTAGCTTTGTTTTGCTCTTCTGTATTAATCTGTGACAAGAGTTGGTTCCTACTCGAATGAAGCGGTGACACTACAACACAAAGGGCAGTTAGCGACACGTAGTTTATGCAAAAACTACGTCGCATAGCGATACTGTCACCATCCGTCACTACTTGCATCACCCAGCGATGCCTCTGAACTTTTGCGACGTTTCTACACTAGAACACGTTGCTAAACAACGCCTCCATGGTAGACGTCACTATTAGCGACACGCATATTCTGCAAAAATGTGCGTCGCTATGTGACGCACTTATTGTTCATCGTTGATGGCATCGTTGTGCGACATTGCTGCAAATTAGCGACGTATCTACACTGGAATACGTCACTAAACGACGTTGCCAAGTTGACGTCACTAGTTTATTGCGTCGCAAAGCGACGCGATATTACGATTTAATGCAAATTAACATTTCCAGATTTTAAACAAGTATGAAGGTGTATACAGGTGAAAATGGATGCATGTTTACATGTACAATCCATATATGCATCATACATGTACATATACAGATGAATAATCAGATGTGTAAG
>JBBBWG010014502.1:0-13404 GCA_037176905.1 Azolla pinnata
CAACCATATAGAATAATAGGTGTTAATTATTTTCTTAATGACAACTTTACAACATGAGATAATACAAGGTTGAATTGAAATGTACTCCTTGGAGACAACTAATAAGGTCGAGTCATACTATTACAAAACTCGAAGCACAATAGAAGAGAGATGAAGTAGACTAGAGACTCAAAGGAGATTCATTGCACTTTAAAATTAGTCACTAATGATTAAATCACTTTGGACCACTTTGTTCTAAGAAAATATAAGAAAATTAAGAGAATGGAGAAGTTTTTCATAACATTAGACAACATTTTATTGGCATATTGTAGAGGTTAATAACATTCAAATTTGTGGATCTACATCAATACAATGTTGATGTCAATGTCCGAAACATCGACAAACATTGGGAGGCTGTATGTCCAAGTCACATGAACTTGACATTTGATTGTGGCATTGGATCTAGTGGAGGATGTACCTTTGAACCCCCAAACCCTAAAATGACAATCAAAATGATGAATAAAGGATGTTGATAGCATTACATTAAAGGAGGCCTAAAGAAGGATGCCGACAAAAGGAAACGAACAGGATCTATTAAAGAGTCTTTGTGGAATCAGAGTCTGACTTGCTTGGTGGGGAAAACCCACATTTTAGATTGAAGGTATTTCGAAGACCTTTTCCATTGGAAAAAGTTGGTCTTGATTATCATCATATTTGTTCTCACATGTCGGCTAATAAAATAGCATGCATTTAGGATCGGGCCAATCCTTGCTAGAGATGCATGGCCCAATTTGTGGGGATTGCACTGCATATCAATTCGCTGTTGAGGCTTTTATTGACTAGTTATATTAGCGTCGCTTCATCAAGTATGTTTTCAACAACTCAGACTAGCTCATACTATGGGTTGAGAATGCAGTCGGTGGAAGATTCCAGATCTTCTTGATGTATATGGGTCCTTTTGTCGTGCTTTATAAATAAATTTAGATGCAAATCCTTGCTATCGTTGTTGTTGTTAGCGGCATTGGGAAGCATAAGTTTAGGTTCAATGTATCTCATTGGATTAGTTGATGGAGCTCTCTATAGAAGAATAGCTTAATAAACAAAAAACTCGAGTAGACCGCCCCACATGCTGACAATACAAAGTGTGCATATGAGAATCGCTTAGGTTCTCCTTAGCTTGGTGCCAATGTCCAAAGTCAACACATCATTGCATCAACAAAAGTGGCAAATCTGGGTCCTCTTTTTTTTTAATATATGTCTTCCCTGACAAACGGGGAAAGACTGGAAGTCGTATGCAAGTCCAAAGTTTAACTTATCAAAAACACTGGTTTGAGGGCAGCTTCCTTCTTATGTGTACCTAACTAGTTTTGTCCGCAACTCTTTCATGCTTTGGAAAATCGAAGACGATAAGATTTACATCAACCAATAAGATTTGGCCCATGGCATCTGTGTAGAGAGTATATCGATCGATCATCATCGTCGTCCATACCTTCACATAAACCCATTGGAAAGGAACTTCCACTCGCATTTTAAGGTCACACCACATACACATCTATTGAGACAAGGGAGTAGGCCCGGGGGAAGAGTTAAGGGAGCTTGTGGGCAAGTCCTCCATCCGAGAGCTTCGAGATCTGGCCTTGGCCCCAGCCAAGTCAAGCAAGCAGTGATCTCGGTAGTTCCTCCTCTCCATCGATCGGTTTCGACAAGTTCCGTTTGGGATTTGATCGAACAAAAAAACGCATAGCTTTGTTCACGATCCATCGGACAAAAACGACAGTTTTGTTCGGGATCGATCAGACAGAAACAACATCAGCAATTTATACTGAAAAGAAAAACATGTTATGATTTACATCATCCGTTGCTGATCATCAAATGGGTCTGTTTTTTCTTCTTCTTCTTCTTCTTCTTCTTCTTCTTCTTCTTTTGGAAGAAGGCCATATTTGTAGATTGGCAGAATTTGGAGCTCTCTGGCGATGGCGCCGAATCGCAGCGATCGTTTCCGTCTCTCCCTTCTGCGGGTAAGTCCTTTACTCTCTCCCTCTCTCTCTTTCTCTCTCTCTCTCTCTCTCTCTCTCTCTCTCTCTCTCTCTCTCTCTGAGCTCCTGTGTTTTTCCTCAGTCGCAACACCGCTTGGATTCTGAAGATTCTGCCTCCTCCAAGAAGAAGCGCCGCTGGAATCCGCGCGCTGCCAACTCCAGAGGTGAGATCATCTCTACTTCTTCGTCACAAATTTTCTAGTAAGAACTCGCGGTATTCATGCCGGGAAGCCTGGTTTTTGTTCTCCTCGCAAAGGTGTTTGTGGTGGTGGTGGTGGTGGTGATGGTGATGGTGATAATGATGATGTACATTCCGTGCATGATCCACCCGGGAGCAACGATCAAGTTGAAGCACGGTCGCAAAGCGTACGATGCAGGGAACATGGAAATGGCAACCGTCTCGAAGATTTTGGGGATCATGTGTGTTTCATGGAAGTGCCTGGCCAGATTAATAACGTTTCTGAAGCAAGAACTCCAAGTATTCACGTCGAAGAACTTGAAAGCTATAAATGTCTCAAGGTCAGCAGTAGTCTCAAAGATTTAAAGGAGGATGATGACCATGACAACGACAATGGGGATTTCTTGAAAGGGCCATGCCCAAGTAATGATGTTTGTGAAGCTAGACCTCAAATTATTTATATCAAGGAACGTGAAAGCCATAAGAATTTCAGTTATGGTTATCGATGCCAGCACGGTGATGTTTCTTGCACAAACAAGTTTGCAGAACGTAACAGACAGGGAATGGGATTTACAGAAGTTAAGGAAATATATGAATGTACGCATGTCAAGAAACATGAAATCTGTAGCCATATGCAGGAACATGGTGTACATTTGATGAACAATCCATGCCCAGGTAACAATGTTGTGTGCCTGGGGAATGAATCGTCAGGAACAGTTCCACCGCTTGATGTGAAGGAACACAAAAGTAGTATATGTTCTGATAATGATGCAGTACGTCCTACATGCAACAAAGACTGTAATATTTATATCAAGGATGATATGTCTTTAATGGATATTCCATCCCAAGGTGACAATGCTGCGAATGTAAAGATCAACAATGATGAAGTTCAGTTTGATGTGAGTCACTGTGCTCATGAAGTGAATACAAATCTCAGGGATGATGGAATCTTTTGCAAAGGCCAGACCAGGATAAACATTGTTCAAGAAGGTTTCTCACTCCTGAGCCGTAATGTTCACGGTGACAATGCAACCGGTACCATAAGTGTTCTACATGGGGCACATTCTACTGATCCTGTTATGTTAAGTGAAGACGAAGAGCAAATTTATGAAGCTATTTTCTCAAATGATTCAGGCGATGACAGTTGCTCGCAACTTGTGTTTCCTGGACAATGGGATCCTTGGGATATAGGTGGGAATTCTTGTGGACCAGAAAGTATTCTGTCATTGGATTTTCTGCCAACACCTTCAATCAATGAATGCTCAGATACCGTCTGTAAAATCAGTGAAGAACCTCTTGGAGACAACTTGTTTGCTGATGTTGGAGTCTCTCCTGTGGATCCTTCTGCAGACTTGTATCGTCTTTGTGAATTGCTTGGTTTGAACAAAGATGCACTTTCGTGTAATCATGAATTCAGATCACATAATCCTCTGAAGCATGACATAGATAGAGTAGTTGAAAATGGTTTCGCAGAATCTGCTTCACATTTAGACTTGTGGATACGGCAACTATTCAAAGAAGAGATGAATCCGTTCTGCTGTGCTTTGCTTCTTATTGCAAAATCATCTTCATGCAGGGAAAGAAATCTTACATTGAATGGGGCATTGAAATTCCCAAGCATGGTTCATGAGTGGTTGTGCCAGAAACAAGCATCTGAAAGGATATAATGATAGACAGTCTGCATCATTGAAACTGGTCTACTATGTGAATGTGCAAATTATTCCAGCAGATAATGTATAAATATTGTTACTGTTTTATCAGTGAAAAATATGGAAGAACACCTTGATGTACAATGCATCAAATGTTTACGATTTGAAACCAAAATTTATCGCTGAGAAGACAAATTTACTTCTTTGGACGGCCGTCTGATCAATCAATGGCTGGAAGCCATAATGTGGGCCAGTAGTGTGAAATAACTTACAGAGTGAGGTCATTTCACTGCACATAAAGACAAACTGCCTTGATTGGTGTCATGAAGTTGTGAGAAGCTGCCTAGATTCTAAAAAATGGACATAAAGACAACTTTCTTATACTTAGATCTACATTAAGCCATATGCATACATGTATCTTAACGTATAGGCTTTACATTCGCTAGGTTATTAAGAGGTTGAGAAAAACAGTTAGGAAACACTCATCAAGCTTAGTTGAGTAGCATGTGAAAATGTTTTTCTTAGTAAACAAGTAAGCTAATAAGAATAAAACATAAGATATAGACACGGAAACCTGAATGTCTTATCTCTTGGTTCTACAATCACACTTGTTTGGCAAATATCATTATGGAATGCCCTTAGGATAACATTTATTACATTCGAATCACATAGTCTTGATGGGAGTAGATCAAATTGGGGGAGAGGTAAAACTTCTTGTACGTCAAAGATCAAAACATCAATCAACCTAGGACCTTACTCTTCATTGTTGACTGGCTCAAGACCCACAGTCACATTCTTCGATGGTTTGCGAATACCTTATTGTGCATTGACCTCATTAACTACTCACGGCTTGTGTTTGGTCTTGCCCTCGAGTTTTTAGACTTTTTACCTCCAAGGTCACGAGTTTGCCTATGCCATCCTCGGACTTAGATTTAAAGGCATTCCATTTGGAGCCAAGTGTTGGCAGTCGTCGATGATTTCCTTCACATGTGCAAGCTCCTTCCATGTATCCTCCTCTTTCAAGAAGTCATGGATTGCAACTCATGACTCTTGTGAAGTTGGTTCTCCTCAGCTATGTGGGCCTTAGTCTTTGCCAATGCCTCCGTTGTGGTAAGCAAGGCATGCTAGTCTGGATAACATGTCAAGGGGCAGAATAACAAGGATGGAAGAGGCGGGTCTTGGTTCCCATGAGATAGTGCAAGGGGGAGTAAGTTGAGAGAATCTCTAACAATGTACACTACTGATACACTATGTCAATGTTGGTAGGATCACCAAATGAACTACAAGTTCCCGACAATGGAGGTAGCCAGGATTTAGGCTGGAGCTCTATCCAAGATTCCCTCCCTCGCAATTGAGTCAATTTAGATGTTAAGATTCTTTGTTACTACCCCACTTTAACCATGTCCTTTTAGTATCTATTCTTATTTCTCTTTATCACTTTATTCCCATCAGTCTACGAGTCTTATTCTTATGTTATGAGTTCACATTTGTCTGGCCGATAGTATGGTTCAACTAGATTTGATCAATAGTGACATGGTTATATACGAATTAGTTCTATTTATCTTCGATGTGCTTCAGTTAAAGATAGTGTATTAGGTTCTTTTATTAGTAAAATCACACTTTGCTTGTCGTTCTACATGGTCAAAGTTAGAGTTCTTTGTATATGTTCAAAGTTAACATGTAAATTTCACTTCAGTTGAAGATGTGGTTGTGCAATTTTTGAATGCCAAGAAACTACCCCACATCATAGTATATGACATACTCAAAAGTGGACCATGGATGTTAGTACAATTATTTTTTATGAGGTTAAGACAACTATAGAGGCTAAGATTAAAACCAAAATGGATGCGAAATGATGGTTGATAGAATGAGTGAGTGAGTGAGTGAGTGTGCGTATGCGTGCATGCATTCGTGTGTGTGTGTGTTGCTAGTTCAACCAATTAAGCTGGACATTTATTCATTGTACTTATTCAGCTAGTTCGAGATGCTTCATAGTGAGGGTGGCTTGTTGCCGCTTTTGTGACAACACAAGGAATTAGCTCAGGTTGAGGTAACTCTTTCTAAGAGGTTGTGGTGTTATAGAGCCAGACTGGTCGAGACACTCACACCAGAGATGCATGAACCTAAGAACAAAAAACCAAAGACATTAAACACTTACACGTTCTATTTCATTCCTAAAATAACTCACTACTTATATATTGTCCCAATGGGGTCTTATATATTAATGTTGCTAGCTGTCTTGTCCATCAATTGAGAATATATTTTTGTCATAGAAACATAAATATATTCTCAAGGAATAATGGACAATTGAGAATATATTTTTGTCATGGAAACATAAATATATTCTCAAGGAATATATATTTTTTATTAAATATCCTTTTTGTAAAAAAATGGGAGATGTTATATTCCTTCTTTGATCTGGTGTGGGCATCTTAGCTTATTTGGTTGATAATTTTGATTGATTCTCTTCGCACTAGTAAGTGCTTAGGTCATATTATATTAATGTTCATGCCCGAATAACACATGAAACGCTTATGGGACAGTGTTCTACATGGTCAAACCTTACAATCCAACTACTTAATGCTAGTCTTACTTAACTAATCCAAGTCCTCAAAATCCAATTGGTCAAGGTCTTAAAAAATGTGAGAGATATATGTGGGATTGACTAGGTTTAAGCTAGTGGTCTAAGGTGGGGTTACAAGGTAAGCTTGGAAATGTTTTTTCTTGTTGTTTTGTCTCATGTTCTTCTATTAGCTTTTCCCATTCTTTCAGCCACACACCTTCTTGGGTTGTAGATTATCGAGCTCGTGCTCCAACTGATGTCAGAGTTCCCACTCTTCCCTTAGTTGTCTCTAAAAATCCCCGAGGATCCGTTCCTTGTCTGTTTGTGCTTGTTGAAGGCGCTTAATTTTGGTCTCAACTCAATAAAGTCGTTCAGTCTAAGTTGTTGATTTTGGTTGTAAACAATTTGCATGTCGGAGCTTAGTTAATACATCTCCAAAAGTGAGATAGGTTAGTTTTCACAAAGAGTGTGGCCACCTTTGTGTCTAACATCATTATGTGATTAATAGTCTTCCCATTCTCACCCAATTGATTCTCAATTATGACCTTCTTCTGCAACTATTTGCCCATACATTGGGGGGTAAGGCAACAAGTATAAGGAGCTTATAAGCCACATGTTTAAACTCGTTAGGCTCTCTAAGCACCAGTTCCAGTTCTTAGTAATCTCAAACCTTGAGGACGTCTTCATTTGTGGGGGGGGGCTGAATTGACTTGTCGTTATGATGGGATGAGTGGTTAGGAGTTCATGGTGGTTGGGAAACAATGGGTTGTTTAGTCGAGAGTTTAGCTAGACTTATGGTGGGAACTTGTTAATTGATTGTGACGTTTCTTCATAAAAGATTCTTTTGGGGTTGTCGTGTACTTCCATCTTCCTTTGTGGGCATTTGTCAAGTTTTATCGAGGCAAATTATGTCTTAAACATTGATATGGGTGCAAGCCCATTGCACATCAGAATAAGGCTCTAGTAACAGATAAGGTGTTATTTCTTAGACATCGATATAGGTGCAAACCCATTTCACATCGGGATAAGACTCTACTTAGAAGACCGAAGTCACTCGTTAAGCTGGTTTGAGATAATTACTTTCATGGTGAGGCTCTTGAGGATATTAAGAAAAGGATGAATTGACTAGTAGTTATGAGTAGGGTGACTCTTGGGTGGTTAAAAGGAAAAAACCTTAGTTTTTGTACTTTTTATAGCTTAGTAGGGTGATTCATATAAATGGTAGAATCTCCTACAAACTCTATTATTCCCTTTCAAGTGTTGATGCTTTCTTGACTATTGTTCACTGCTGAAGAAGGTTGAGTGGGATTAAGAATGAACACGATGAGCAAGCAACAGATAGAACTTGAAAATGGTCACGAGCATTTAGATAGACATTTGTTCGTTACCATGGTCAATTTGAATGTCAAAGTGACTCCTTATATTGATTACCTAACTTTGGGTGGTTAGGAGCGAGTGGGTTGGGTGGCATTGGGCCCCGATATATTTTAACTCGAAATCCATCGACCATTATAGTTCGACTTCACCTTAAAGATTTCTTATCTAGTAAGTTACATCCTGAATATTAAGTATCTTAAAAGGGTCGGACTATTTAAGTATCAATAAGCCAGGCATCTTGCTCGACTTTGTCTAGAATACCAATACGACCTTGCTAATATCGAATTGATATTCTGGTTTGGGTTAATAAAAGCTTTCCCATCGAGACAAAACCTTCTTGTTATTTCATGACTTGTAGGAAATCAAATTTTATATCATTGTTTGTAATAAGTTTGAGCAAGAGCTAAAGACTGATTAACAACATTAATTGTATGATGCTTTGAAGTTTATATTCCAATGTTGTTAAGCTGAATTTTAGCTTTCAACAAAAAACTCACTTATGTGGGAGTCATTAACAAGGTGCAGCCCTATATTTCATTTCCCTCGATATACGGCACCCTGGCTAATTGTCATCAATCTACGTTAGTAGTGGAAAAGTGTCTCTTTATAATTGTTTAATTTTTTGACACCAATCTATAATGCATGACATGAATGGCCAGGAAGTGTGGGAGACTATAAATTATGTAAATCTATAATGATTTATAGCTTGGTTTAGTTAAGGCAAACTTAAACTCAATGAATATAGTGCAATGATATTCAACTACGTGATTGAGACATATCTATTGAGGTCAAAGTTAGGAGCTTTGATTATGACTTGATATTTGCAAGGTGTCATATATTAAGAAGATTCACTATTAAATTACAATCGTGTTAGCATGGGTGTCAACTTCACATAAAATGTTCAAGTATATTATTGTCAAGACTTTGGTCTGATCATAATGCTTGAAAAACTTTGAACTATATAGGTTTGTTTGGTGATAAGTTTATAAGATTTTTAAAATTTTGTACAGGGGGTTTTGTCACCATCTAATTTGGAATCAAAGAGATTACAAGTATACATGCATGCATGGGAATATTCTAGATTAAGAAATATTCGAGAACCTTTTACAACTTTCTAGAACTTTCTAGGGTATGATACTATGAGAGAAATCTTAATTAATAATATAATATATATAATATCTATGTATGCCAAGATAATTGACCATGATGTCTTGTTATTGTGAGCTTATATGTTCGATTTTCACCATATGACAACATAAAGCACCAAGATGTTTTACAGTCAAATGTTTCAATCTATGTTCAACAACAATAAGTTATTGAGTGTGTTCAAAGTTAGATTGGAGTAAGCCTAGTTCTAGAAAACAGGCTACTTCAGAGTCCTCATTGCCGTTTTTTGTCAATCTCTATTAAGCAGATCTCAATTCTAGTTTTGGTGATTAGGGAGAATCCTTTGGATCTGTAGTGGGATTTAAGCTCTTCGGCTACATCTAGCGCATACATAGGCAACCGAAATACGCCCAAAACAGGGGTTCTCAAAACTCCTTTCATTAGCTATTAAGAAGAAGGGGCTTTACAAGACATTAGAAAGACTAGTGAACATACAAGAACTTGCCCGTTTGATCAACCGACAAGCACTGATTTGTGCCAAATTACACCGAATTTCTTCAACTTCAAACTCTTGTATAGACTTAGATAGATGGGTGGATGGATGGAAGTGAAAAAGAAAAAAGAAAAAACAGAACCCATTCGACCCTTGTTTTGAAAGACTCTTACAAAAAAAAAACACCGGTTACAAAAGGCCGTGAAAACATCAATCTTTGCAGGGCAAAATGTCTCGATTTCCTCGATGCATAGGGAGGAAAAGGTATGCAGAGTGTTTTGCACAAGATAGGCATCTGATTTCCCAAGTTCACAAACTTGATATGAATGGATGTATATATATATATATATATATATGCATATTGTATGTATGTTATGCATTGCTACCAAGTATATATGCATACCAGAATAGCTCCTCATGTGGGGTTAATAAAGCTCCTCCAAAGATGGATTGGGGAAGGTTTCGATCCATTTCACACACGGCAGAGATCGTCGAGCCTTCGCTTCTTGTTGGGCACTTCGTTTCCCATCGATCTCCACGTGCTCTCGCTGTCGCTAGTGCTGCTGAACGATGCATCCAGAACTCCGATGGGACTTTGCGGCACCGAATTCGGGCAGCTCTCGGCCGCCTTGTCAGGCATGAGGAAGAGCTCCACCATTGCCTTGTAGCAATCCTCCGAAGGGCCCTAACACACGCCCACACATAAATATACAAGCAAGCAAACACCAGATCGGTCATTTGTGCCTAGATAGATGCTTTGGAATCAGATGAGCATCTCCCATTTTTGCGGAGAGTAGCTCATTCATGGCCATGGGTTTTTGATCTTTGTGAGCATCTCCCATTTCTTATGGAGAGTAGCTCATTCCTGGCAATGGGTTTTTGATCTTATAAGCACCTCCCATTTCTGTGGAGAGTAGTTCATTCATGGCCATGGGCTTTTGATCTCGTGAGCAAGCATTTCAGTGACACAAGTTTATATGATGGTGGCCATGGATTCTGATCCATTTTTTCTCTAATGTACCATGACCATGATTCCATAGCATGTCATCATTCTAGTGACACTAAAACTAACCTACCCAATGGCTATGCTTCACATCAGAGGGGCATCAGAAAAGCCTACAAAATGGCCAGAGTTCCATATCATATGTGCATCACAGTGGCACAAACAAACCTACTATGGCCATGAGTCCATATCATATGGGCAACCAATGGCCATGATTCCACATCATATGGGCATCATGATTTCATATCATATGGGCATCATAGTGGCACTGCCATGGCCGTGACTCCATATCATATGAGCATCATCATGCTTCAAAAACAGAGGCTCTGTGTTTGTGGATTTCGGGACAAATCAGTTTTTGAAAGCAGAGTTTGTGGCTTCTGTCCTGTCTACAACAATTTGTGTTTGTTTCCTAGCACAAGACATTGATTGAAACCTGTTTTTTTAACTGTTGTGCCTTTCTGCTGCTTTGCATTGATTGTGCATAAGATGCAGTGCTGCTAAATGCATGGCTGGCATAATGATGCAATGCTGCTTCTTTATGTATGCTTGTGGCTCAGTCTGGTCTGCTTACTTGCAAGCCTTGAGGGAGCATGGACATCAAAGCTGCCATGGATTCGGTGCATCGGAGGGGCACGGTGCACTGAATGGCGCAGAGCAGAGCAGCTATGGCGACGGAGGAAGGCCGATACTCGAGGAACCTAAGCTCTGCCGATCAGCAAAAAGATCGGCGTAAATTTCATAACCCAAAGCTCCATATTAATACCGGGGTTTAGGGTTTAAGGTTCAGTTTTTAAGGTTTTAGGGTTTAGATCAATCATTGTCATCACCATCTCCACCCTCCCAGAAGAAACAACCAGATCCCTACTCTGACTCATTTCTTTCAGAAACAGAGGATATGATTCCAGAACAGCAATGTATGTTCAAAACCTAGGGTTTTTTCATAGAGCTTCCTCTGCAGGGAGCTATGGTGAAACAAGAATTAAGGTTCAGTGTTTCAGGTTTTAGGGTTTTTAGTTCAGTCATTTTCATCACCATCTCCACCCTCCCAGAAGAAATAACCAGATCCCTCCTCTGACTCATTTCTTTCAGAAACAGAGGATATGATTCCAGAACAGCAATGTATGTTCAAAACCTAGGGTTTTTCACAGAGCTTCCTTTTGAGTGAGCTATGGTGAAACAAGAAGTAAGTTTCTGTGTTTAAGGTTTTAGGGTTTACATCAGTCATTGTCATCACCATCTCCACCCTCCCAGAAGAAATAACCAGATCCCTACTCTGATTCATTCCTTTCAGAAACAGAGGATGTGATTCCGGAACAGCAATGTATGTTAAACCTAAGGGTTTTTTGCACAGAGCTTCCTTTTGGGCGAGCTATGGTGAAACAAGAATTGAGTGCAAACATACCTTTGGCAGTGCAGAGCAGGAACCGCGTCATCCTCGACAGCAACAGCCCTCGATGAGAGCTTGTATGGAGATTGAGCTTTCTGAAGAAGTAATCGATGTAGGAGAAGGGTGTGACAGAGCTCACCCTCCATTCCAATGTGCTGAGGACGAGCAACTCCATCCGCTGTATGGTTCTTGGCTCAAAGATGAAGCAATCTTTCTGACCCACCTGAGATGGCAATCCACAAGCAGAAGAACTCTCAGTATTGATCAGATGATGAGATCAAATGCCGCTGTATACAGCATTGTGATGTCTTGCTCTGTAGATATGGAGCTGAGCTCGCAAGGGTAGGGTTTTTTTTTTCTAGGGCTTTTCTTAGGGTTTCAGCGGTTTCAGAGCACGTCGCTAAACGCTTCTTAGCTCTGATCTTTGAGCTTCCATGGCGGTATAGAATAGAATGCTGCAGATGAAATCTAAACTTACCTGAAGATCCAGCACCAGGGGAACTTCTGTTTCCTCCATCTTCGCTGCCAAGGAGAGGCAAGCTACAGAGAGCAGCTGGATCATCCACGATTTCCCTCTCTGCGTCACATGGGATCGATCAATCCCGTATGGTTTTTCCAGCGGCCATAATGTGGCCGATCTATCGATGCGCCGAAAGAGAAAAGAACGAAGCAAGAGCTTACTGATATCTGGCTATGGCGAGAGAGGAATCGGTCGAAGTAATTCACAGACAGCGACGAGGTGAGGCTGTTGAAGCTGTAGAGCTCTGCAACCTGGAGGGAAAGGCAAAAGATCCATGGCGGATTGTGCAGAATTTCGGAACAGACGAAGATTACGATGATGATGACGATGATGATGAAAAGGAAAGATCGTTTCTTTCTCTGCGGGATGAAATCAGGGAGCTTACCTTGAAGAGCCAGGCTATGGCGTTTTGCCGCAGGCTCGCATCAAGAACGCGGCTCCTGAATTGCTTCGAATAATCAGGCGCAGGGACATGGAAGACCTCCCTGTCGATCAACGCAGAGACAGCGCCGTCGATGTCTGCTTCGTCCTCCTCGCGCTGCAATGGCTCGTCCTCATTTGCCGCATTCCTCTTCTGTGCCGCCGCCGCTGCAGCTTGGGGTGCTGATCGGAGCTTCCATGGCGAGCTCGAGCTCTGATCGCCCCCTTCAGCAAGGCACTCCGCGCCCAGGTCATCGCTGTCGGAGTCGAGAAGGCAGGCCGACTCGTCCTCGCAGCAGAAGAGGTTGATGGGGGAGGGGCTGGGGCTGGGCGTGGCGATGGCGGTGGTGGAGGCGAGCGTGGTGATGGAGTTCCTCCGCCGGTGCGAAGAAGAGGAAGAGGAAGCGGCCATGGAAGCTGGAGAAGGCGACATTCGGAGGAAGGATCAAAGAGGTGGGAGCAGGGAAATGGCGATGGCGGAGGAGGTGAAGAGGAGAGGATGGCGATGGAGGAGGAGGAGGAGGCGGGGAATGGCGAGCATTGGAAGAGGAAGGGAGCAGAGCGGGAGCGGGAGCTTTGAAAGCTGCGAAGGAGCTCTCGGCGATGGCGAAGAACTCTGCAGAAGCAGAGAGAAACAGAGAGGGAAAAGAAGAAGAACCAAAAAACAAAGAAGAAGAAGAAGAAGAAGA
>JBBBWG010014513.1:0-12701 GCA_037176905.1 Azolla pinnata
ACTCCGACTCTGCCCGGAGTGAGTACAAGCCGCGCCGCCAAAGTCCGAGTTGTCGTCGGACTTATACGCCTAGTCCGAGTTGAGAAGACTCTTCGGAAACGGATGTCGGCCAAAGTACTTCTACACAAAGTGGACACAAGCCACCGGGTTTGCCCGAAGTGTGTACGAAGCACTGTCGAAGGAAGTACGCCTGTCGAAAAACGTGATCTAGTCGTGCCCTGCACTAGCTAGACCGCGAGAAAAACGTTTTACGGCGAGTTGGCGTAAAACGGTCGTAACTTCCGGTGGGTTACTCCAAAATCAGTTCTGTAACTCTTGATCTCTTCCTGACGTCGTGACGAACACAATGTTGTGTCGTACGGCAGAAGACGTTGTCGAAAAACTCTCCGTATACAAGGTCTTTGCCAGCCGTTCAGAAGTTACGGATGGCCATAACTGTGTCAAATCTTCTCTGTACCGCATGTTCTTGACGTCCACGCGAAGCAGAATACAGCCGGAAGTCAGCAGCAGCAGATCACGGCCTACAGCGGACGAACCGCGCTCTGATACCAAATGTTGGAGAGACGGAGGTCGTCAGGCGGAACAAGCGCCGGCTTCAAGCAGTATGGTGGAGGTGTCAGGAAGTGGGTAGGAGCAGAGAGAAGATCAGATCTGAAGGAGGAGGCTTCAGATCTGAAACGTCAAGGTGTGGCGGCCAAGACACGAGAGAGTGTGAGAGAGAGATAGGCACGAAATGGAACTTCCATTAACTGAGTTGGAGCAACCAACTTTGGACGACCATACAAGCCTGGTATTTATACCCCCAGGCTAGGGCTCAAGCCATTCCGGCATATTATAAATATGGCCCGTCCACTTATGGACAGTGTGAACACGGCCATTAGATGCCCGTATTCGACACTCACTCCCTATTTATACAAGATGTCTGTCTGTGACTATTCATATGGGATATTTTCACTTCTTACTTGTTTGTCTCCTCTTGTATACATCGATTTGTCTATATGCATACATGCACACATATTTATCTTTAAAGTTAGCAACCATACCTATATATTCATCAATATATACAATCAGATTCACTTGTATATGGAGATAAGATAGATCATATTCATCTATATATGGATATATACATGCATATAAACCTGTATATTAAAATGTAGATTTATATTCATCTATATATTCATACAGATATACATATTCACCTATATATGTATACATAGATGTATATTCACCTATACGTGAACAACTACATATATATTCAGCTATATATGTTAGTTGTTTGCTGCAACATACTTGCAAATTAACTTATATCATTTGTTTGTTGTAACATAGATGCATTGTTTGCTGCAACATAGCTGCAAATTAACTTATATTAGTACGACGTATTCACTTGTATTTGTATATATACATGAATGTTCACCTATCTATTCCTATATATGTATATATGCATATACAAGCGAAAATGCATCAAACATGTACATATACACGTTAATATGCATGTATATATATATAGGTGAGTATACATATAGCTAGTTCTCCATCTACAAGTGAATATACATGTATGTATACATATATAGGTGAATATGTATGTATGCATATATTGATAAATATGTATTTATCTATTCGTATATAGGTGTATATGCATGTATATATGCACATACAGATGAATATGATCTATCTTATCTCCAGATACATATATTGATGAATATGCAGGTATGCTTGCTAGTAAAGATCAATATGCCTGTATATATGTATATACAGATAAATCAATGTGTACAGGCAAAGACATTTAAGTAAGAAGTAAAAATATCTCACATAAATAGTCGTGTGTATAGGTGTTGTAAAAGTTGTGTCTACAAGTGGAGTAAAAGTTCGCATATATATATTTGTGTAAAACACTGTGTAGAGTTTCGTGTCTAATTTTGCGTGTAATTTCGCATTTAAATTCACGTATATTTTTGCGTATATATTCACGTATATATTTCGCATTTAAATTCACGTATATATTTCGCATTTAAATTCACGTATATATTTTGCATTTAAATTCACGTATATATTCACCTATAAGTTTGCGTATATTTTCACGTATATTTTCGCATATATACTCACGTATAACATTGCGTATATACTCGTGTAGAAGATCACATATATACTCGCGTATATACCCGCATATAAGATCACCTATAAGATTGCGTATATACACGCGTATAAGATCGCATATATAGACGTGGAAATTTTTTTTATGTCATTTGCTACGAGTTTTGCCGCAATTTTTTATGAACTTTTGCAGAACAAATTTCAGGGCAAATCTCGCGACAAACTAACCAATACCTTGTAATGTGGAGGACATGATTATAATTATCTTTTTCAATTAAAATCTTATTCTTTTTTAAAACTAATGTCTTATTAGCATACCCATCTCCCGGCGTAGAACCCCACTAGTTTTACCCAAGGCACATTCATTTGGAGCTTTATAATCTAAATACCACACTCGCACCACCCTCATTTGTACATATTGGAGGATGTGTGGGCTTGGAGGGGGTGAGTATCCCGAAGTTTTGGGCTCATGCATCATCTAAAATTTATAGAGAAAAGGAATGATAAAAGTTAAAAATAATATAGGAATAATAAAAGAATGAAGTTAAGATGATGTACTGGAAAAGGTTTTGGCTTTAGAAAGCACAAGTTTCAAGGTGGACTCATGCATTTGCTTCTACCTTTTTTACTCTTGTGTTTTTTTACCACTTTTTCCCTAGTTTTCTCTTAGGGCGACCCACTCCATTGCCTATTTAGGAGTGGTTTGCATAGAAACAAGGCATAGATAGGAGCAAGAGCATATGCTCAGAAGAAAAGTCTTAATCTTATATGTTTGAACTTTAATACCTACTTTCAAAACCCTAATACTTTATATCAAAACCTTAATATCCTTATTTCAAAACTCTAGTACCTTATCTCAAAACCCTATTACCTGCATAAAAAACCCAAATACCCTATTCAAAACCCTAATCTCTAATTCTAAGCTAAAGCCTAATCTCTCTTCTAAACCTTATTCTCTTGTAATGTCTCTTCTCAATCCTAATATATAATCTCTATCTCTTTGCAAACCCTAATCTCTAGCATTTTTTATAAACCCTAATCTCTCCTAATCTCTTTTCTAAAACCTAATCTCTCTCTTTTACGCTCTAATCTCTCTGAGACCCTAATATTTTCTATCTAATCCTAATCTCTCTTATATAAAACTTGATCGATCGCTCTCTTCCAAACTCTAATCTCTCCTTTAAACCCTAATATCTTGTAATCAATATCTCTTATGATTTAATCCTTATCTATATCTAATCTAAACCTAATATCTCTTATCCAATCTTAGTCTTCAATATTCGTAATCTTAACTCCGAAAATACAGATATGTTCTACTAATCAGAAGACATGATTGTAATTATCTTCTATAATTATAATCTTGGTCTTTATAAAGACTAATCTATTATTAACATGCCCATCCCTCGATCCAAAACTCAAATGGTTCTACCCAGACACATTAATTTGGGGATGTATAACCCAAATATTATGATAACCTTTAGGTTTTAATGAGGCAACAATAAAATATAAGTAGTGTGTACTATGTAATATTTCTCCTATATTTTTCTTCGCACTTAGTTTTTAGAAAAGAGTATTAACGAGGCATATGTAGAATGGGGTATTCGTTCAAAGGAAAGTAATGAAACTAGGTGGGCCACATCGACCCACGCTCTACTCCCTTCCTCTGCCCTCTATTTCTAATGTGGAATTTTACCCCTTATTTATGGCATGGGCTCTCACGCAATATTGAGAACATAAACAGCTCATGCCTTTATATTTCTAGACTAGGGGCTTGAGGTGGACTCATACCAAAGTAACTCTTCTCTATTAGTATATATATAGACACTAATGGTGTTAAGAGAGGGATCTTTAGAGAGAGTGTGCGTGAGAGAACATTAGAAACAGAATTAGTAGAAGTTTTCTATCTCTCTATCTATCTCTATCTGTAGTATCTCTGGAGTTTTACTGCTCTATTGCGTAGATCGATTATGGACGACATGTTATAGAACACAGATATGACAAATTATGGTTTTGAATTTGTGATATTAGGTTTCATGTTTGAGAGCTTAGAGGTACGGATACATGAGTTCGGGTCTCCACTTAGAATTGGGTTTTTGTTTGAGAGACCGCCCTTGCTTCGAGTTTTTTCTGGCATAGACATAGTCTCATATAATTGAGACAGTCAATTGGCACAAAAACCATCCCCAAGTTCTTATGCAAAGCATGTAACTGAGGCCTCATATATAGATAGCATCACAACTAGTAGTTAGTTAATAGGCCTGGTTCCAACGCATGATCTCACGGTCTCCATCGCAGCAGCAGCAACATTATATATAGATATTGAAAAGGGAAAGAAGCAGGAGAGACAGGAGACCGCGTTCATGAGCACGACTTATTACAAACATTAAGGCGCGGTCAAGATATATACAATATATACCCACGCTTTTTACACATCTACAATAGTCGTTTTAAAACTTGCCGTAATATTACTTCTCCAAATTCCATGGTTCTTTTCCTTAATTTTCACATTGGGAAGAAGATTGTGTAACTCTATACCTCGCGAATTCGAACAGATATTGTTTGTTTATATAGCCATTCTACTAATAGAGTATTCTTTCTATTGATCTTCAGCCTGTCTGCAGTAGACACAGCTACCCAACCAACTATATATAATCATTTTTATAGGGAATATCGAATTTCTTATTCGTTCAATGACTAGTATTTCAGAGTATAGAGAATTGTGTGGTCCAGATTCTTACTGACTAAATAAATACATGATGGTGTGTGTGAGTCACTGATCCAAACATTTTTGTTTTATGCATCAGCTTACCAGAGTTAATCATAGATATAAATATACATGTTTGATATAAATAGATGATGGTGTATGCATGGTATGGTAGACAAATCAATGGAGCAAGCTAATTACTAATTAGTAGAACACTAACTAGATTTATGTCTTTCATGATTCACGATGTCTTCTCATGCCTAACAACTAGTAGCACAAGAAGCATTTTTGCGGCTCCTCACCCACCATATTTATTTATGCTGCACTAGCTGCCCCAGTACGTCGAAGGTATGTAGTATAACTAGTATTAACCATCCATTGACATGCGCCTGCAATATTTGTAATGCTCCCCGTGCCCTCCTCTGGCCTTGTCGTAAATAAATAAATAAATAAAAATATATATATATATATATATATATATACATACATATATATCTGAAGAAGAGCACTGTCCTGCAAGATCTAACTGTGCCCACGACATGATCCGGCTTTCTGCAATATAACATATAATTGTTGTTTAATGCAGTGCATGGATGGCTGCTCTCACGTGGAAGTACACAGCTAGCTGCAGTTCGGATTTATGTCTACCAAAAATAAATGTACATCTCGTCTAAGTGTGTTAAATTGTTGTGACGACGTTGGTTCTGCTAGTTACAAGAAAGAGGAATTACATGCATTTATTAATCATCCGTTAATTGTATACATATTGTTGATGCAGACACGGAGATGACAGGTGCGTGAACGTGTGTCGGACGTGCTCATCAGCGCTCTCTCTCCTCTCTCTGTCTGCCTGTTCCCTCCACCCCACGTTCCTACTTTTTCTCCTTTTGGTCCATTTCTCTTTCATCGAGCTAGGGGGACATTCCTGATCAGCAGCGCCATGCATCAAGATCTCATTGGATCCATCCATCCATCCTCATCGACTGCGTTTAGAACCAATATTATACCTACCAATTCCATCGGATCCATTTACTACCCAATTAAGCTGTAATTAGCTACCGTATAATCCATCCCCTTCTAGTCCTATGCACGTACATGGATCATGTCAAGCCGCTGCAGTCAGCTATTCATCCAGACAACGTCTTGCAGGGCGCGATGAAATTGGATTCTGTAATTTGTCACGTATGTCAGGAGGGCCGGAATGCTGGATCAGCAACAGCTGCGGCCTGCAGCCCTAGTAGATCCGGAAGTACTCCAGTAGGGCATATTCAATGCTGTCATGATCATCCTGCGAATATGATGGCATCATCATTATCAGCAGCAGGCACATCCCTAGAAGTGCGTCTGCAGGTGGATCCCCAGTTAGCCCCTAGTTATAACTCCGGTGGAAGACAAACTGAATCAGAATCTGAAGTCGAGGCCGCCAGATGTGCGGATATCGAGAAGGGAGAGACATCTGCAGGTACTGCTACAATTACTCGTAACATAATAATGACTTGAGGCTCTCATCCGGACCCAAATTCTGTATGTACACAATTAGGACAATAGTGAGTAGTGCAATCATATCTAATTAGCCTCAAAACATGGATGGAATTCATCGATTATTTCATATCTAATTTGCCTCAAAACATTGATAAAAGTCCTCGATTATTTAGGGTACAATCCCGCGGATCCATACTATGATCATGCCCTGCTAATAGTGGTCGCGCGGGACATAATTCATTACCCTCGTAGATATGGGTGGATCAGACGATAGGTATATAATACTAATTTGATTCGATGGCTAATTATGATGGTGGGATCGGATATGGTAGCGGCAGCAGCTGGTGCTGCAGTAGGATCATCTGTACTAGATGATGATGTAGCGATGCTAAAAGAGAGATTCGCGAAGCTTCTGCTGGGGGAGGATCTGTCAGGAGGAGGGAAGGGAGTGTCGACAGCGCTAGCCATCTCCAATGCTATCACCAATGTTTCCGGTACGTGAATATTTAACTTCCTGTGATCAGCAGAATGTCAAATTTTGAGATAATAATGATGATCATGATGAACAACGCTGCCTTCATTCAGGCAAGAGGCAATGCCTGATTTATTCGCTCCATCGTAATAATCATTCCCAAACTGCAAGCGCCTGAAGGACATGTCATGCGCCAATATGTTTGATCTAATTAGCCGGACATGTCATGCACTATTATGTATGCTGTTCTATGCTAAGTTGATCGGATCAGATTTATGCCTGTGATTTAACTTCTTATATACTAAATAAAACGTATTTGCTTGTTGCTTGCGTGGTGGGGAATACTGCTCGTAGCTTCTATTTTCGGTGATCTCCGCAAACTGGAACCGCTGCCAACTGAGCGCAAGCTGCGGTGGAGGCAGGAGATGGACCGGCTCCTTGTGGTCACCGATTACATTGTCGAATACGACGACGACCACGTCGTCGCTTCTAATTCCTTGACGGAGCACCAGCAGCAGCAGCATCTGGCCGGATCAGTAAGCAGGATAAACAAGGTACAATAGTATATACGTAATTGCAGAGTTTAATTATCTATTTCATGCATTTTATATATTGTCTGTCGTCTGCACCGCAACCCCGTCCCCCTCTACGTCTGCAGGATCCACATTCATACATACAAACATAGACATAATTCCGCGGGTTATAAAAAATATATATATATATATATATATATATATATAGCCGCCCGCCCGCCCGCTGTTGTTTTGTTGCTGCTCATGTTGCAGGATATATGTAATGACAGGCGTACCGCGTGCGTGCGTGGATCATTTGGTTGCATGCAGGTCATGCAGCCGGAATACATAAGTGTGAAACCTCGAAAAGATCTCCATATCTACCTTCCGGCCCTAAAGAAGCTAGATACGATGCTCATTGTAGATTACCATACGTCCCAGCCAGAGTACTTTGGTTTCTACTTACTTATAAACGAGGACGTTGATCGCCTATAACATGCGTACTAGCTGTGCTTTTGGAATGAATTGCAGGATGCCTTGGACAGCTTTGTCCAGACCGATTTCTGGTACAGCGATCCGTGTAACTTGAGCAGTAAGAAGAAGAGACGGGGCCGGAAGGCTGCTAGTACTGCCACGCAGCAGCAGCGAGTGGACATACTAGAGCAGATGAGCATAAGTATAAGCAGTAGCAGCGGCAGCAGTAGACGTAGCATGGTTGATGCCGGCGGGCCAGCAGTGAGATTGCGGAGGAGGAGCGACGATGATGATGAGGAGGATTATGCAGAAGATGGATATGCAGATGAGGACGAGGACGAGAAGCTGCAGAACAACGGTACTGAAGCTGATCTTGTGGATGAGGAGCAACGTCCTGATGATGCAGAGCAGCAGCAGCAGCAGCAACAGGCGCACGTGGAGCGATGGTGGGTCCCCAGTCCGAAGGTGCGTGCAGGGGGTCTGTCGGCGGACACAAGGAAGCATTTGCAGCATCTGAGGGAGTCGGTGAACCAGATCCTGAAAGCGGCCTTGGCTGTCAATGCTCAAACTCTGGCGGAGATGAAGGTTCCCACCTCCTATATGGATTCCCTACCAAAGGTATCAGCTTCGAACCTCCTGCATTAACTTCCTGCAGCAGCAGCAGCCATCGATGATGATCTAAGCTACATTTGTGTACTGTCTGTACTGTCCGTACCACAGAATGGCAGGACGAGCTTAGGCGAGCAATTGTACCGGACAATGAAATCCGAGAAGTTCTCAGCCACCGACTCCATCTCCTGCATCGACCCAACCCAAGAACACAGCATCGTGGATCTCATGAACAATGTGGAAGCCGCTCTTCACATATGGAAGCGCAAGGTTGAAGCCATCAAACGGGCCCAAGCCGAGTCGAGATCAGACAATATCCAGCTGTTGCGTGGAACATTTCAGATCAGAGAAGCGCGGCTGCTAGGTCTGGAGAAGAGGCAAATGCTGATGGAGAGAGCTGAGAGCTTCTTGTTCCTGCTGAGGTTGAAGTTCCCGGGAATGCCCCAGACAATTCTAGATGTGTCCAAGATCCAGTATTGCAAGGTGCGTACTGGCCAAGCTGCCAAATGAATAATCCGGGCCGCTTTATGAGCTCATTAATTACTATAAATCCTACTGAAGAGTCAGCTAATTATTACAATTAATATCCTGATCAGAATGAACTCGGGTAATTATAATAATGTTGTTGTACATGCAGGATCAGCGCATGATCTATAAATCAAATTTGTAATATGACTGATAATTCCTTTGGCTGTCTGTACTCATGGGCACAGGATGTGGGTCATTCCATATTGGAAAGCTACTCTAGGGTATTAGAGAGCCTAGCTTACAACATCCGATCTCGGATCGATGACGTCCTAAATGCCGATGACATTGCAAAGTCTGATCCACCAAGTAATTCCATCAGTCGAATTAGCATATTGACCAGCCAAGCTGATAATATGATCGGGGGCAGTAATAATTCTGCAGGTGTATTGTCTGTATGTCCATCACTTGGAGTTTCATCCATGCGCAAGCTGGACCAGCTGGAGTCAGTGACCGACGTTCACGTCAACTTAATGAATTAAGTTCCACCCGCCTTGCGTATTGGATGCAGGCCCGGCCCAGCCGAATTACAGGACGTCCAAATATAGTAAGTACGGTGCGTGATTGACGTACAAGGCACTCGCTCGCAAGGTGAATTGATTAAAACTACCAACTACAAGCTGAAGCGGTTAATTTGGATCTGCATGATCATTAGTTAGTTTGTACAAAACCTTATCCTGCAGCTTGAGCTCTTACAACTGATCAATGTACACCAGGCCACTTGCGCCAGCTGACCACCCGCCATATTTAATATACTCAATACTATCATGTATCCTAGTTCTGATTGAAAGCGTTGGGGCGTAACGCGCAGCTACCCACGATGAATGTTGAGCTTGGTTATTATTAGGTGTTTCTACATATTTGAATTGATTTTTGCAGCATTCTAGTATTAATTAATTCCTTAATCGCAAGATTTAATAATTTAGCTAATGCTTGCAATCACACACATAAGGGTGCCAGCTGATCCCACATGCCTCCCACTATTGGTTAATGTCTCAGTTGAAATTGAATTACAATTCTAATTTATTGATGATTCGGACCCGCACATGATTAGATTAGACAAGCTGATCCGTAGCTTATATCTTGCGTAGACGCGGGAAGGGGCTTATCTAAACCTCCACTGGTTCACCTTCTCTTCTACCTTCTTCCAAACTGATCAAATATGCAACAATGTAAGTACATATGAAAGTGAAGCAAATTGGAAGATGGGGTAGTGCGTTGTCCCACATGCAAGATCACCTGTGTCATACATACTCATTACTATTCATGTCTGGTGTTATATTTGTCTATGTTGCTATGAATCTCCTACATGGTACTTTGGCTTGAATTTCGTGCAGATTATCGCCTCCTTCCCTTGTAGCATGTCAGGTTCCACTTCTGTGATGATCTTATACATTTCAATTGATTCAACTGGATCCACCTAGCCTTTTGCTTCATCTTTGCTTATCATTTCTTCGAGTTGTTGTAGTGTGTGTCTGTAGGACACCTCTTCAATTTCAACTGTCACGTCTTCATCTTCACCTATGATGCACGCTACGCGTAGCTCCTCTTGTTTTTTCAAGAGTCTCTTCTTATTTATTCCGATCGCAGTGATACACGTTGACGCACCACTCGAACCGAGTTGCATTTTTCTTGTACCAAGAATAAACTTCCTGCGTGAGGTTTCAGGGTTTCTTGGACTATCGTTTCCCCACTTCATAATAGTCCGCCTTAAAATTCATGTGCTAGACTATCTTTTAATAATTCTCAATTCCTTGTGTGGTTTGGCCGCACTATAAGGAATTGTGTCGTCTCTCCTCCGTCTTGACTCGTAATACGTGCGTAGGATGACCTATTACCAAGAACCTTAGTTTCCATTCTTACTGCTACAATATAAGGCTCGCCGAGAATCGCCTATTATCTTGTATAAAGAAGTTTCGTCTCACAATAATATCTCCAATCTTCACAGGTACTATCGAGCACGCGCCACTAAGTTCTTTTGTTGCTTTTGTTGCTAATTGAATCCTCCAATTATGATCCATCGTGAGGGGCCAATTCCACTTTTTATAAACTTTATTGGACATGAGATTGATCTCAGATCCATGATCAATTAACACTACAATAGAATCTTTTGACCCTCCTAGTTGCATAGGAGCCTCCGTTGTAGCACGAGCTCAATGATCCCGGGTATAGTGGCTTCGTGGGATTTGACCTTGGGCACATTGATTTGTAAACATTGATTGTGCCATGACTCCCGTTGGGTTGTTATTGGTTCCTTCAATTAATTGCTTCTTTCTTCTTACATGATCCATTAAGCTTTCTTCTACTTCTTTCGTCATGACCCCAAGGAAGGTTCCGAGAGGCATTTAGATATTTGTTGAAGTATGCATTCATCCACCACTGCTTGTACATTTATGCTTTGCCCCAAATCAGATTGTTTTTTATAAGTAGGAGGTATACTCTTCTCTTTCTTAATAGTGTGCTTTCTATCCTTCTCCGTTTCTCATCCACAAGAACTTTATGCGCTTGACAATCTGAAAGTTGTATGAGTGCAGTCAAAGGACTCACAGGGTCATTCCAACCCGTAATTTCCATTACCTCTTTCTTTCCGCGCTCCAAATCCTCATGATAGACCTTTTGATTTCTGACTTTGTTCAATGCATCGGTCCAAAAGCCAGAACCATTCCTTACTTCATCCACCCGAATTATCGCAAAGGTAATATAATAGCTTGATTGTTGTACGCCCTTTGCCACTCTTGCATCTTCATCAATAACCTTTTTCATTCCTCCATTCCTCCAATTTGGGTTAAACGGTTAATTATTGAAAGTACTATGAATTTTACCATTCTGGAAGTAGACAATATTTTGCCGGACCGCATCCTCATATTCAAGACTATCCCTTCTCTCGTGCTTAGTACTATCGCACCATATGCACCTCCACACAAAAGATTATCGTGGATCTTCCTCTTTAGCCTTTTGCATTTCCACCACCTGAGGAACAGTCAAAGTTAATTCCTTAAGTCCTTTAATTACCTCTTCTAGCGCAATTTCTACCTATAATGTGCTTTGGTTCCACATATCCTGGTTCTTTTGTTTGGATACGATCATCCTCTTAAACCATCGACGATTCGCCGAGCCAAATATGGCGCTTGGAGAGTCGATTACAAGTAGTTTTTACTTGCTCCCAATGGTTCACAAGAGTATTAGTTCCCTCTACATCCTCCAAAAGAAGACCAAGGTCTTTTCGATCTCGGATATCCACCGCGTGTAGGAAGAGGATCACCTTGTCTGATTGCAACAAAGTTCGGTCGCGAGTTGAAAGCTTATTGTACCTCTCCTCAAACTCCGCAAGGATGCACATGATGGAAAGAGATTTCCTACTGGCCACCCAATCTTCAAAATCCTCGCCGAGTCACATTGGTTGAATCATCAAGGCTTAAGGCATTCAAATATAGCCTCCTTGAACGCCATCCATGTAGTGTTCCCATCCTAAAGCGTTGCGATTTGTCCATGTATGCCTGAAGAACAAGCTCGTGAGAAAATTTTTACATTCATCACATCCGGGATGCCATGGAAATTCATCTCATCTTCATAGATCCGCATGAATTGAGTGATATTTTTGTCCAGTGAAAAGTCTTGCCTTCTTCCGCAATCCATCTAGAGATTTCTCCAACCCAACCATCGTCTATTGTCCTAGCAATAATTGCTCAAATAAGACCATCATTTGTTGCTCCATCTCTCTTCGCCGCCTGTTCATGTCAGGTTCACCACTTTCATGTCGTGCCATATGGTGCCGGATCTTCTGATGAGTCAAGAGATGACCACTGGGGTCTTGGATGAGAAGAAATAG
>JBBBWG010014524.1:0-17790 GCA_037176905.1 Azolla pinnata
GGGGTGATTATTTACGGGGGGCGATTAAGGGGGTGATTAAGGGCGAGGATTGAGGTATCGAGGGGGGGGGAGAGAAGAGATTAAGTGAGTAGGGAGGCAGATTAATAGGATGATTAAGGTAGAAGATTGAGGGTATCAAGGCGGATCAAGGGGAGGGGGGGGATTAAGGAGCTTTGTATATGGAGAGGTTAGGAGAATATGAAGGTGGATTGCAAGGTGCTATACTAACTACTAGAATCAATGGATTAGGAGAGTATGAAGGGGAGGTTTAGGGATTAGAAAAGAGGAGTTAGCAAGGGCATTAGGAGGTGATTAGGAGGTGATTAGGAGAAGATTCCGATGATTAGGGTTTAGGGTTTTAGAGGTTAGGGTTAAAAAGAGGGTTTAAAGAGGGCCCGGGGGGGGTGGGGGTTTATGACATGAGGGTTTTATTATTATAACGCATGTTTTTTTTTTTTGCATTAATTAATTTTGCTCTTTGTTTGTTTTTTTATTTTTGTTTTGTTTTTTTAGCTCCAGCCCTTCTCATCATCACCCTCCACATGCATGCATGGATGCATGTGCATGGATGCACGCATGCATGCATGCATGCGTGGGGCATGTGTATGCCGCCAGCACGCATGCATGGGGTGGATGCCTTCTTGGCGTATGTGCATGTGCATGGATGTATGTGTGCGTGCCTGCAGCGTATGTGCGTGCGCTTGCATGCATGCATGGGTGGGATGCATTGATGTATGGGTATGCATGGATGGAATGCGCCTGTATGGATGGATGCACGTGTGCTCACTGTGGATGCATGCGTGTGCATGTACGAATGTGCGGATGCGTGGGATGATACGTATGCGGATGTGCATGTATGGATGTGCATATCGATGCATGCATGCATGCATGTGCATGTTGGTGCATGTGCATGTATGGATGTGCATGCTGGCGTATGTGCATGCACGGGTGTATCATGTATGCGTATGTAGGAGGATAGACATATGGATGCATGGATGGATGGATGGATGGATGGATGAGCTTATACTCCATACGCGCAATGTATGTCCATATGTATGGATGCATTGGTATGCATGTATGGATGTGTTTGAATGGGTGCACACTGGTGTATGTATGTGTGCATGTGCAGATATGGATGCTTGGGTAGCATGCATGCAAGGGTTTATGTGCATCATGGATGGATGCTTTGGTGTATGTATGTATGTATGCATGCATGCATGGCATGGGCCTAGAGACACTGTCAAAGGCTCGAGTCTCCGAGTCTTGGCCAAAAGCCAGAGTCGAGAGAGTCTTCCGGTCAAGAGTCCAGGAGCCTGTCAAAGCACCAGTTTATGGTATAAATTCCACGGAAGAGGCAAAGCTAATCCAAACTGTCGGAAGCAGAAGAAGCAAGCAGAAGCAGAGGGATCGAGGTGCCCAGAAGAGCAAACAGAACTCGAATCGATCGCATCGCACTATGCTTCCCCCCCAGTCAGTCGGCTCTGTGCCTTGGTCGGTGCCGAAAAATTGATGAATTCGAATCATCACCGATCGGACCTCCAGCGGGTTTCACGAATTCAGACGATTCCGCCACCATCGCCGTAACCGTTTCTTCTATGACGAATAATAATAATACTTTAGGATAGTTCTCAGGACATTCTCGCATGCTCTTGGCATGGACGGGGGCGACCTTCCACGAATCGAATCCCCGATTTGAAAAAACAAAAAAAAACTATACTCTGAAAGGCTCGTCTGACTCGAAATCAGGAAGGCTACGACCGCGGAAGGGGAAGCATCAAGAAAATGAGTTTTTGAACGTCTCTTTCGCATTTCCGTTAGAAGTTTTTCATTGTTTTTTCTTGTTGTTGTTGTTGCTGCTGTTGTTGTTGTTGTTTTTCCAAACAAATGGGGCATCTTCCAGACATCGGCGAGGCTGGGACCAGAGTCATCAGACAGAGACAGAGAGACAGACAGAGGAATCATCGGGGGGGAAAGCTTTCCAGATTGAAAAAAAACGCGTGATGTCTCAGTGCGAGACGCACGATTCGTACGTGGGCACCATGTACTTGATGTTGATGAACGCGTCGTCGCCGCCGTGCGACTCGAAGAGCTCCAGAACCTTGTCCACGAGCTCGCCCGTGCACCCGTGCTTCTGCTGCGCGTAGTCGATGCTGTCCCCCATGTTCGCGACGCTGTTCTTGAAGATGTTGAGGATCGGCAGCAGCTGCCTGTAGTACGGCACCAGCGACTGCCCGATCATCTCCTCCGACTCCACCAGCTTGCACATCAGCTGCACCACAAGCCGGATCAGATCCGCAAAGCATCGTCGAGCTCGTCGATCCCAGAGTCGAGAATCGTTATCAACAACAGGTCAGCGATCGATCCTGACGTTTGGAACCGTCATCGAATTCTACGCTTGGAGTGGCGGATCGAATCCAGCGTTGGAAATCGATCCGCCATCGATCTGACGTTGGAATTGCCCCATCGATCCGACATTGGAATCAGCATCGATCCAGAACGTCCGGATCATCATCAACAGTCTGGTGTCGGAATGGCCATCCGTCCGACGTTGGAATGGCCATGGATCCGACGTAGGAATCGTCGACGATCCAATATCGGAATCATCATCAACGGTAAACGACATCGGAAATCGCCGTCGATTCTACGTTGGAGTGGCCATCGATCCAACGATTTCGGAATCGATCCAACGTAGGAATCGTCGACGATCCAAAGCGTCGGGATCGCCATCCATCCAACGTTAGAACCACCATCAGCAGGCCGACACCGGAATCGTCATCGGCCCAACGTAGGAATCTTGTTCAATGTCGAAACGGGAATTGATTCTACGTTGAAATCGCCATCGATCCGACGTTGGAATCGCCATGAATCCTTTTAATAGCGCATGCGTATACATATATCTGGCATGACAAGCTCGAGAGAGAGAGAGAGAGAGAGATTCGGACGCATACTTGCAAGGTTATGTTCATTACGCCGGGGTCCCTCGTGTTGAGCGCCGTCTTGATCGGTATGATCAACTGTGGAATGACCGCCAGGATCTTACCTTGACCACCCTGCATTCGAGAACATCCTTTTTTTGTATTAGTTCTTGACCATGGAAGGGATGAAGAAGATGCGTACAGACAAATCAGGCATGCCGATCGCACGGAGCTCGACATCATCAACAAACGCTACTAGACTTGGTTCAAAACGAATCGGGATGGTCTTTTGCTTGGCTTCGGGTTTAGGGTTTAGGGTTTATGTGTTATGAGCAAGTAGCTCTAGGAAACAATTTATAAGGCTAATTTGAAAGGTTTAAGGGTATGATAAGTGAGAAACCGGTTATCGTAGGACTGGGACAAACACATATAATCACTAGACAGTATCTAGTGGTCATGAATATAAGCAGTTTCCCGCTTATTTTACCTTTTAAACCGTTCAAAATTAGCCTTATAAATTGGTTCCTAAGGTTACGCCCATAACATTAAGGTCTATACGGCACCTTGAGAAGATCCTCGACGCCTTTGACGGCGATGAACCGGAACGGCTCCTCCTTCTCCCTTATGCCGTCGAAGAAGATGGGCAAGTAGTGGTGGTAGTCGAGCTTCCGTATGTCCACCTTCCACAAAAGCGAGTTCTTGGAGCTACTGTGCAGGATCTGCAGCGGCAAGTCCCCTCTTTCGTATAGCTTTCGGAACTGGGGCGGCAAAAGAACGCAGAATCATTTCATTTGATTCGTAACTAAACTGCATTAGCAGGCATTTTACGCCCTAATACCTCTAAAGTCCTAAAGTCTTCAAGCCCTCGAATCCTAATTACCCTCAAACCCTAAACCCCCTAGTTGGAATCAATCCATGCCAATCTTCCATGGAATGTTTAGCATAAACCAACCCATGCCCAAAAACTGCTATGGAGACATCAAGACTTCCATGCCAAACTTCCATGGAATGTTAGCGTTCTCTGGTGAGACATTAGAGCGCATTAGAAATCATTTAATCATATCATGGAGTGCTTCGTATACATCAAGCCCTAAAACCCTAATGCCCAAAAAGCCCCAGTTCACTGGTGCCCTAAAACCCTAATGCCCACAAGCCCCAATTCACTGATGCCCTAAAACCCTAATGCCCAAAAGCCCCAATTCACTGATGCCCTAAAACCCTAATGCCCAAAAGCTCCAATTCACTGATGCCCTAAAACCCTAATGCCCAAAAGCCCCAATTCACTGATGCCCTAAAACCCTAATGCCCACAAGCCCCAATTCACTGATGCCCAAAAGAAAGCCCCAAATTCACTGATGCCCCAAAACCCTAATGCCCAAAAAAAATCCCCAATTCACTGATGCCCTAAAACCCAAATGCCCAAAAAAAAATCCCCAATTCACTGATGCCCCAAAACCCTAATGCCCAAAAAAAGTCCCCAATTCACTGATGCCCTAAAACCCTAATGCCCAAAAAGCCCCAATTCACTGATGCCCTAAAACCCTAAGGGCCCACCCAAAAACCCTAAGAACCCTAATGCTGCCCTAATGCACAGATCGGGTGAGTACAAACCAAACGATACCAAGCTGCCATGGATTAAAGATGTTAGTACAGATCAACTGCCATGGACTGAAACCGGATTTAGGTTGTGGGGCAGGCATGATTCAACCAAGAGGCGAGAAGGGCTCTTGATTACCAGGGTGTTGGGGGGATTGTCGCGCAGTTTGAAGGCGCCTGCAAGCGGCGGCTCAGCCTTGGGAACTTCTTTGTGGAGCTCCCCGCGCTTGAGCTTCTCGCCATCGCCTTTGCGCGTGTAATCTGCGGGCGTCTTCTTGGGAATGCGATGCCTGTGAAGAAGAAGAAGAAGAAAGAAGAAGAAGAAGAAGAAAGGAGAAGAAAGACAAATTATCCCAAATCGAAATACGCTGCTGCATTGCTAAAATTAGGGATCCAGCCAAATAAGAGATTAATTCGATAATGGAGCTAACTTCTTTGAGAATGATCTACCTATAGATTACACAATCAGCAGTAATTACGTTAGCAGATTGAGATGATGGCCTAATTACCTCGAGGATGATCGAGATTTTATGTATTAATTAGCGCCAAACACCGATTAAAGAAATAGTAGTAGCAAGACTATTGCAATCTCTAACTATAGTAAGCGTTAACGTGTAATTTATAATTTGGTAGATGTTTTTTGTTGATTCTCCTCAAGAAGAAAGAAGAAAGAATAACATGCAGTTCAGATTATCTCCAACTCTTAGGTCAATAAGACCAAGGAAGAAGAAGAGGAAGAAAACAAAAGAAGAAGAAGGGAAATTTGATTTTGACAGTTTTCATAGTTATAGTACAAGAACTTAGTCCCTAGAAGAGTTAGATTTATGTAATTTTGTATTACAACAACACCTTGTAAAAGGTTAGACCTTATCACATTGTTACTTTTAAAGTAATTTCAATAGCAAGAAGTTATTATTATTATTGCTCATTTATGATGTTTCAATACAAACATACATTTACGAAAAAACAAAAAACAAGATGAGGAAAAATGGTTTCATACTTGAGCTCCCCATTGGACGAGTAGTAAGGCAGGTCCTTGTCTTTGAGGCGACAGACTTCGTGTCGACCCGCCCGCCTCGACAACTTCGACAACAATCGCCAGAAGAAAGAACAAACAAAACAAAAAACCCTTGTTTCAACCTCTCTTGAAAGTAAGTAATTAGAAAACAAAATTGATTGTTGTTTAGAACTTGATCATTTTCAATACGAAGCTGGAAAGCATCGTCTTCCTAGGGTCTAAGGAAAAGGTGTATAATTAATCCACACACCCAAATGGATTATGAGAAATGGTGCATGATGCTTGTGATCGATGATCGAGAGCAAGCTCTGGTGTGATCAAGATACGGCTGCAAAACGATCTGATCCCAACAGATCAGGGAAGGGTACAAACTAATCTACAGCCAACGGGAGCCTGATGATGATCGACGATCTGGAGCAAGCTCTGGTGTGATCAGGATATAGCAACAAAACAATCCAATCAAATCCAAACAGATCTCGAGACAACACCGCCGAATCGATGATGGTCAGGTAAGTGATGATTCGTTCAGATTCGAAACAGGCAAGAGCTGGAGAAGGGGAATGGACGGCCGAGATCGACCCGGGTCGATCGATCCGTCGGTTACCGGGAGGGGGGGGGCGCAAGGAACGAACGGCCGAGATCAAAGGTTGCAGAATCTCAGAATGCTGGCGATCGACGGCCGAGATTCGATCGACGGCCAGGATCGGTCAGTATAGCTGATAAAGACGGCCCGGCTCGAATCCGACGGTCAGGATCGGCCGCGCTGTTGCGGAAGGAGAGGATGCGATGAACGGCCTTGATTGGCCGACGAACAGCGAATCGACGGCCAGGATCGATCGCAGCCGGCTGAAGGAGGGGATGGGCGATGGACGGCCGAGATCGGCCGGGCGGAAGCAAACGGACGGCGGATCTAGGTCCCGAAGCGCGCCACAAGCATCGACGGTGGAGATTGATTGAAAAACCGCGGGAGCGGATCGGGTTGGTTTGGGAAACTCCAAACCTTCCGAACCGAAATGGACGGCGGAGATCGGTCACAAAATCAACGGCGGGGATTGGGTTCGTGCGATACGGGCACAGAGATGGCGGAGATGGTGAGGGCTTGAGAGCAGAGAGGTTAGGGTTTCTTTAGGGTTTCTCTAGGGTCTCTTTAGGGTTTCTTCTAGGGTTTCTTTAGGGTTTCATGCAGGGGAGTGACAGGTTCTAGGGTTTTGACGACAGAGAAGAGAGAGATGGCAGAGACGGTAGGGTTTGAGCGCAGAGATTGCAGCGGTTTTCCATGTCCTTTTTAGGGTTTGAGGCAGAAGAATGAATGGCAGGTTTCAGGGCTGAAGTAAGGCAGATGCGCCACAGGTTTTAGGGTTGCGGGCAGAGAGATGGCAGCAGTTTGAGGGTCGAAGGCAGAGAACTGAGAGGTTTCGGGCGGGGAAGGAATGGGCAGGTTTTAGGGTTCAAGGAGGAGGAATGGGAGACGGAGGAAATGGCAGCGTTTTAGGGTTTGAAGCCAGAGAAAGGACGGCGTTTCTTAGGGTTTGGAGAGAACTGGCGGCGTTTCTTAGGGTTTTGAAGAGCAGAGAAACGGGACGGACGGCGTTGTTTTAGGGTTTGAGGACAAGCGATGGGAAGAAGAGACGAGAAGGGGGGGGGGTTTTAGGGTTTGGGAAGCTTGTGGTTACAGCGACGGGCAGGGTTTGATCGAAGCAGGAGAGGGATTGCTTCGTCTTCTTCATGGTGGGCCGCCCCTTGAGCTTGGCATTGCAGTACTCGAAGGCGAAGAGCTGCCCAGCGATGTCCGACATCTCTCCTCCTCCTCCTCCTCCTCCTCCTTCGCCTGCTTCTTCTTCTTCTTCTTCTTCTTCTTCTTCTTCTTCTTCTTCTTCTTCTTCTTCTTCTTCTCCTCCTCCTTCTGCTGCGTCTCTCGTTTCTCTCTTCTGTTCCTCTTCTTCTTCTTCTGATCCTGGATCAGCCTGCGCCTTCTGCTGCGATTGCGCTCGCAATTAGGGTTTCTGCCGGGGCCCGATCTCTCCGCCTCCGCCTCCGACTCTATCCACACACAAGGAAGGCAATTTTCAAAGATCAGAAGGCGCGGGGCGATCTGCAGAGAAAGAAAGATTGGAAACGCAGAGAAAGAAAGATCAAGCAGCGGCATACGCCGAGAATCTTACGCCGTCAGAGACAGAGAAGGCAGAGAAACTGGAATTGGATCTGCTTCTTCAGATCCTTCTGCAGATTCTTCTTCTTCAGATTCTTCAGATTCTTCTCTGCGAATCTGATGACGTTTCAGAGAAAGGAAAACAGAACTTCTGAGAAAAACAGGGGACGGTTATTATTATTATCTTTATCATTAATTAATAATATTATTATCATCATTAACTATTATTATTATTATTATCTTTATCATTAATTAATAATAATTATCATTAATCATCATTCATTATTATTAATCATTGGTAATTATTCCTAATTATTATGGGAAAATTACAAATCGACTTGAAAATTAACGCGTAATCTATTGATTAACGCCAAGTCCATTCATATTTGTGAGTTCAATTACCATCGAATGAACCGATCGATGAACTGATCGATGAACCGATCGATGAACCGATCGATGAACTGATCGATGAACTGATCGATTAACGCTCGATCGCTCGATTGAACATCGAACCAAATGCGTTCATCCATCGCTTAGATTCGAATAAATTACCAAACCCTTTGTTAAAGCGAATGTCAGAAGGGAATCGATGAGGAACAAAATCGTACTAGCGGAATTTTATTGGGTGTTAATTTTAGTGGAAAGCTAAGATTGGGCGTTGATTTGTAATTTCCGATTTCAGCGGGCGTTAAAATAGTAATTTATGATATTATTAGGCGTTTGTTGGTAATTCTCCCTACTATTATTATTATTATTATGATTTATGACTCTTACATTCTCTGTGTAAATGTAATTAATTAAAGGCGTTTGTAACCCTAACCCTAAACCTCCAAGATCTAACTCCAACCCTAACCCTAACCCTAACCCTAACCCTAACCCTAACTCTTCTCAAGGCAAGAACCAAACAATTGTCACCACCATATTTAGGGCAAACCACCAGAAGAAAAAAACATTTTAACACCTGCTAAAACTTTGAATTACGGATTAACGCTTGGTTTTTTGTTTTCTCTCACTAAATATCAACCCTGATTTAATAATTCCCATTACTTGATTTTTATTCCTTTCCTTGCTATTGTTACTTCTTAATCGCTTCTCGCTGATCGATTCTATCCGTCTCTTACTAATTGCTTCCATGTATGCTCGCTGATTCTTAATCTTCTTACTGCTATTTATTAGGTGTTTCCTACTTCGTGCTGCTGCGTGCTAATTGATTCCCTTACTGTATTTGATTAACAGATGCTAGTAATTTTAGAATCTAATTAATTCAGTGTGAATCAACTATTTGGGTATTGATTTTTACTGAGAGATAGAACCAGGCGTTAACTTAATTTTAATAAGCGTTAGTGTAATTAATAAATTTGTCAGGCGATATGCTATACATGTTTGATTGTTTATCAAGTGTACTTGTATTTTAGAACTTATAGGGACAATTTTTGTAGATAGCTGAAGGTTGAAGAGTATTTTGGTACTTCTTTCTTTTTCATTGTGGTCTGGAATATTCCAAATTTCCAAGTATCTTGTAGAATTATGACTTTTTCCTGAGATCATTCACATTTACACACATACTTGGGCGTATATTTTGATGTGTAAATTGTTACCATTTGATGAGATACCCCTTTCGAATGGCAACCTGATCTATTTATACAAAATCATCTCAAGACGTTTTGCGACAGATCAGAGTAAAGAGCTTGATTGGTTGCCAACATGTGCACAAGAGTTTCAGGATTAAAACATAATTTGGCTCTCCATTGCTGAATATCAGATGATGCTTGAATCGAATCAAGCAATAAGAGTATTTCAGGCCAAAAGATTCTGGAACAGGAAACAAGCATTACCGACATGAACACAAGCATCTGAACTTATCCACAAATAGAGCACCATCATGATTCCAACCTTTCCATTTGTTTCAATCTCGGTGGAATCCTTTGATTTATATTCTGAAACCTGAAATAACAAAGATAATCTTGATAATTTCCTATGGTACCCGCCCAATAGGGTACTTTTGAAGGCATGTTTAATGGGTAGGTTTGTCAGTACAAGGAAAGCAAGCAAAATTCACAAACAATCTGATTGGAGAAATCACAGTGCTCAACATTTCAAAGACTCATAGCTACTATGCTTACGGCATTAGATTTAACTGAAACTCATATATCTTCAATGAATTATCGATCTTACAGAAGATCGCCTGGACAGAAAAAAATTTGGTTGTATCCTTTAGTTTATAGGGGAATAAGGCCATTCCTTGCAAAAACCTTGCCAGCATCTGGGCTTGTGCCAGATCTGTTTAACCAGAAAAAGACAATATTGGGGGCAATAGTCCTCATTTTGGACCACAAAAATAAACCTGACTTGAAAACAAAAAAATATGTATACCCATACAGGGAGCTATATAACTAACTCAAAGGTTTCACATGAACTGCATTGCAAATATAATGCTGTAATAGAGAACCTATTATCTGTACAAAATACAGGTTGGCATTTGCAACCCAAATCCATATGTTGCTGCAACAATTCTTCGAGTCTTCCCCGAAGAAACTCTAAATCCACCTGTTTTTATTTAACACACACTCAAAGATTAAATTTGAGTAACTCTAAAGATTCTAAATGAATTCATGAAAAACGCAAATTTAAAGAATAAATATTTTGCTTCAGTCACCTTCTCGTGCTGGACATTGAGTCGAAGATGCCCACAACCACAGTATATCAAATGCTGTGCTTGCTTGAGTTTCCTGGTTTTGCAAATCGGGCAAAAGACCCCATCCTATTACAAGCATTAAACAATATAACATTAGTACAAATGATCCTGGGGAAGTGCGGAAAGCATTCAACAAATGAAACTCTACAGTATATAAAGCAGAGCAAACAAATAGTTTTCAAGAATTAGCCATGGTGCTGAAAGCCTAAGGAGCTCCTTGGCCATTATTAGAATAAGATCAAAAAACCAAAAGTATTTGTGTAAAGAAACCTAAAATATTAGACCTAGGAGAAAAAAGAAAATACTCTCCAAAGATATATATACATATATAGACGCTCGGAAGGATGGTTATTAGACTTGCGATTGTAAGGGTGGAGAATTTGAGCCTTCTATTACTTCATTGTCTTTGGCTGGTTTAGCTTTGTTTACACTTGACGCCACCAGGCATCTGAACCCAGCAATGGGAAAATGAGAAAGAATTAGGAATTCTCAGGAGAGCAGCTTCATGGCTCAGGGACCTTGTTGGAAGCCATGCATGAAGAGCTTTGTGACCCCAATTCTGAAATCGTAATAGAACATGATGTGCACTTTGCTTGTTGATTGGAAGTCCATGTAAACTCTGCCGATATAAGTAAAACCGGTGCTTTCTGATGTTCCCATGCCAGGAAGTAATGGCGAGTGAGATTGTAAAAGTTATAAACATGATGTTAACAATACTTGCTCAAAGAATCATTGGAATTCTCAGTTCAGCTGATGTTAATTAGTACCAGCCTATTGAGGGATACGCATTCCTCGTTCATATTGTTTTCAAGAAAAAAAATGAGAATTTTTATGTGTTGAATGGAATGTTTATGCCACTTATGTAACCTAACACAACCTTGAGTGTAAATGCCATTCCTTACTCAAAAAGGACAGTGAAACCAGACTAAGCATATCTCAAGAATTTGGAGAATCACAAAGCATGAATACCTCTCCACTTTGCAATTGCTCTAGCATAGTTGAGAGCACATGGTCCTCTTGCTCACAAGACCTTTCAAACTCCTCCAAGAGAGAGGCTTCTGACCAAGAAGAAAATTTACCAATGAGTATCTTTCTTTGAGTAATTAAAAGTTCAAAACTCTCTCAATGCTCTAGTGCCAAATTGTGCTCAATAAATGCTATAATGGACCAAAAAAACCATGAAGTAGCTCACTTTTGCCCACTAGTAATGTCAAAATCATTTGCGCATAGGAGAAGGTCCAATAAGTTACAAATAACTAAAACTTCCATTCAACTAGATCATAATAATCTAATGATCGGCACCCCATTGACATTCCAAACCCTTAATACCATTATTCTGCAATCATACAGTACCTATGATGATAGTTATGCAAGTACGTCTACTTAATTACAAACATTTCTTGGCAAATTTAAGGTTTTGATTCTCTAAGGAGATAACCTTACCTTTATTTTGGATGCTATCTTGTTGCATCTCATCATAAAGAATACCTTGCATAGATATCATAAGTTCTTCATAATCTTCAGGGTCCAACTCTGAAAATGCTGCAGAAGGTTCATATTCCCAAAGCATTGTATCATGACTTATTTTAGCATCACACGTATGTCCATCCCCCTTCTTATTCAATTTATCAATTTCATCTCTTACAATGCCTCCTAAATCTGACCCAAAACCAGTCTGGTAAGAAAAGAGAGAACAAATCAAAACTATAAAACTCATTTTAGCATAAAAAGCGTGTCCAGCCTTTGTAATTCCACCATAATTTACTAATATACAATGTCTCTTGAATCAATTATATGATCCAAATACATCTGATAAGGAAAATTGTTAGAAAGTTGAAACCCATCAGATTTAGAGAGCACATTCAACAGGTACAAAATGCCACATAAATTGTACCAAAAATATATTGAAACCAGTGATGGTTATGCTGAAAATTTGAACGTTTGCGCCAATCGGCAAGACTGGGAAATCTTGTTGATGATAGAATGAGTCAGAAGTTCGTTTTATTTATCTAGAATCTATGATGTGATACATATATCAAAAATGTTTGATGGACTACCACTCTTGAGCTGATTATGGAAAAATTATGAGGAGGCTGCAGAACAATGCAAACACCATCACAACATTGTTGGATGTAAAGGCCCTTAGTTCACAAATACAGTCATTATTTTTATACATGTGCACACATTGCTCATTTTGGCTGGACATCTCTTATTCTAAATGTGAACACACCCTTAAGGATTATGCTCCCAAAGATAATACTATTTTCCTTCTATGCACCAACTGTTCCATCTCCTTAAAAAATAGCTCACAATAAGCACAAGGACCTGAACCGAGCCAGAAATATCCAAAAGGAACATTTCTTCTACAACCCTCTCAGCATTCATTAGATGATGTTACGTAGATATACTTAACCTCAAAACCAAGTTGCTGTTCAAATTTCCATAAGGGAAGCATAGTAAAAAAACTCCTGGGCTTTTGAATCTCAAAGACTACGCCCCTTGTTTCTGTCCAGATATGCTAAGAAAATGCAGTTTTTGTATTCTGGATCCAGTTTTGACACTTCTCAGTTTTTGAACGCATTGGAATCCCACATACTGCATCTCGATTCCATCCAGGTAGCCTAAGAAAATTCAGTTTTTGTAATCTGAAATCCGGATTTAATGACTTATTGAGTACTGTAGGAATTTAGGTTCACAGAAAATAAACCTTGTTTCTATCAATATACCCAAAGAATGCAGTTCCCAGATTTTGGATCTAGCTTTGATGCCCCGTTAGTATTTTTAGTAAAACAGAGAATGATCAAATTTCTTAACAGTGCCCATCTCCATCGATATCTTCAGGCCAAATGTAAATGATGGTAATCAAGTCATTTTGGCTCCTTTTACCCAAAAACGAGTTGGATATTACTGTATTTGTGAATATCATGTTTTTTCTTCATTCTAGAAAGGTTAACATGTAGTGCTCAGGCCTCATATGCGTTTGCTAGTGTATCTCATATTTCTCTTGCCTTGCATACACCATAATACTCCATCAGCTCAGTAATGCATGCAAATTAGTGACAGCACTGCCATCCATCTCATTCCACTAGACAGTTTCAGTGATAAGACCATTTCACATCCAGATGATTGAATTACAACCATCAGAGAGGAAATTCCGTCATCTGAATTAATTTCATAAGTCACTAAAAAGTGGTAAAAGTGACAAAGCTCAAGTAAAACAAATAATATCTTCATCGGATGCGAATCTTAATACCAAAACATGATCAATGTCATCTTAGAACACTAGCTAATACAAACTGCATACATTTGATTCTTGTGAAAGAACATTAATGGGAAACCATGATTATGGTTCTCAATTGTAGATATGAAAGGTGCAATTTCCAACAGAATTAGTTATTGGGATTTCGGACCAAATTCTTATCGAATAATGTGTGTTACGTTCTTTGTAATTTTCAAGCACTTCATGCATGAGAAGGAGATTAGTGAAGAAAAAACTCACATGATCAACATATTCTGGTAAGGTTAGCCTCATTTTCCACAACAACTGATCTCTATCCTTTTTTACCCTCTCCAGGCAACTGTCTCTGAGCTGGATAAAAGAAAACCCTTCAATTGTTTGCAAACAAAAATGCAAGCTCTCGAAACTTGCGAAGAATTGGTAAGCAGAAGAATAGCAAATCGGCCTAAAAAGACAAAGATTTTCGATGGAAATGTGGAAAATAAAAGGGTCAGTCAGGCACGAAACAAATCCCAGAAATCATCATAGGGAAAAGCACTAAAATAGACACAAAGGTAGAGCTTTCTTTGAAAGAAAGATGGCATTAGGGAAGACAGGGGAAAGGAGGATGGGAAGCACCTTCTGCTTCCAATTGGGATGCCAGGATTTGAAGGGCGCTGCTCGTCGTCTGCTTTGCTTCGTGTCCATGGTGCTCTCGGGGACAAGCACACACTACATACAAGCTCAAAAACAAGAGACAGAGGAAAGAAGAAAAGGAAGAGAAAGAACAGAAAATGAAGCAAATCATTTCTTTATGAGATTTTTCACTCTTTCTTCGTATGTTGAAATACTTCATTCATCAAGAAGAAGAAGAAGAAGAAGAAGAAGAGAAGTTTTGTATGATGATTGATGGAGATTCTCGACACTCGTTTATATCTTGCCATGTTACTAAAGGTATGTGGATAGTTGTATCAAAAACTGTGGGATCATTAACGGGAAATGTTTTTGTCACCTTTTTAATGGGTTTTCATTGAAGGTGATAGAGTTTTACCGACCCTTGTGTATAAGTTTGTGTTTGATTATCTGAGGTACTTAGGTATGTTTTATATTTGGAACTTGTGGAATGGTTTTTTATTTTATGGGCTTTCTAGATTATCTCAACATATATGTAAGATAAGAGAAAAGTTGATTTGGCAGTTCTTACAGTTACGTTATATAGGAACTTTGTTCCCAAATGAGTTAGATTTATGCTGTTTTGTATTGCAACACCTTAGAAGGTTGCCCTTGCCACGTCGCTACTTTTGAAGTAGTTTTGATAGCAAGGTTTTTTTTGTATTGTCATGTTTCAATATAAACATACATTTACAGAAAAAAGAAGAAAAATAAGAAAAATAAGAAAAAAAGGTGGTTTTGCTCAAGCTCCGCATGTGTCTGACGAATTTCTTGTCGCACCATAAGAAATTGATCAATAAGCATGAAAAGCTTGTGGGAATCTAATCTGGTCAAAGTACTGGATCAAGAAGGGAGGCCAGCTATGGAAGAAACTGTGTTGCTTGGTACTCTTAGCAAGGCGGAACGTACATCAGATGACGTGCCTAGGATCATGAATCAAAGGGACCAATGGTTTGGTGATCTATCTTAACACCGACCTTGGAGTCATTCGAGTACAAGTTGCAGGATGTCGTTACTACTATTGTGAGTAGCGCTTCCCCTCTGGTTGAATCATTCGCCTCCACTTTCTTCAACGGTCTATTGATAAGACAAATCCATTGCTGCAACGATTGGCGCACTTGACTGACAAAAGTTCTGCACCAATGCCAAGGTTTGTCTGCAGCTTTAAAATGGGGTCAGAGAAGAAACTAGATTTCCATTCGTTAAGCGATCAAACGAGTTGGGTTGCGTTTTTCTAAACCCTGACCGCAGAAGCAACTCTCACAATTTCCGACCGTAGTCTATGTGGTAAGCATAATCTTACAAGCTAGATTCCGTTTATTCGGAAGCCCAATAGATTCCGTTTATTCGGAAGCCCGATAGATTCCGTTTATTCTGAAGCCCGATAGATTCCGTTTATTCTGAAGCCCGATCTCAGAAGAAACTTTGTAACGAGAGTGAGTATGTTACAAGAGTTATGTGTTGAATCCGAACATGGCTGTGCCTATTCTCCCCGACCTGACGAAGTCAAGTCCATCAGATTGTGAAGTTTCGGATTCCCAAACCTCATTGCTAGGATTTAGCCCTCCACATACTCAGCAAACACAGTGATTTGAAATCAATATGCTTCGCAAAAAGCTCGATACAAACTATCTCCATCTTGCAATTTTACACAAACAATTTGCTCAGAAGCAATCGACATACTAGTTGTAAAGTTGTTGTACCGTGTGAATGGAAATACTCCAGAGGAATCAAAAGTCAACACAAGAAGCCTGATACAACACGGTTGTTCGGAGGGCACAAAAACCCACAAGATCCAAAACAAGCCACATCGATCATCTTATCTGCATTCTCCATCATTGCCTCCAAATGCAAAACTCTAGAAGCAAAATCACAAGGGAGTACACCAAGAAACTTCCGAGCAGTGTTGGCAATTCTCTTCTACACAAACACCGCATTCTTTCATTCGACTGGAATAGCGAATCAAGCATTCCAATAATCGAAGCCAAGCCCGACGAGTCTCGTCGGTGTTCCAGAGTCTGTATCGAACTCAATCAGTAGGGCCAGTTTAATTAAAGAGACGGCAGAAAGAAGGAAAGAAAGAAAGAAATATATAAAAAAATGTACAAACCGTGGGTTTGAGCACGTGCATTCAATCATCTGTAATATTGTGATTGTTGAATGCAGCAAGGGCCTGTAGCAAAGATGGGCATTGACCTCTGTAAAATAAAAAATAATGCGGCCAAGCGATATGGGCCATAGATCAGGCAATTCATTGCTCGAACCATTCCTCTGCCATATGCCAAATCGACGATCCCGATCGAAGAAGAAGAAAAAGATCAGTGATGAATGCGACAACGGGAATGATTTCAGACATTGACAAACGATTACCAATCATGGGTTTGGGCAAGCTCCAAGCAAGCAGAGAAGAAATTCAAAGCCACATACAGATCTATGGAGGACACCTTCCAATCTAGCAGCAGGAGGAGGACGACGACGAAGGAGGACGAATAAGAAGCAGAAATCTGCCCATCTTTCCTCACCGCCATCATCCCTTCCAAATTTTCTGCAATACATGCACACAGCAAATTCAGCCATTCAATTCCAACAGATTACCTCTTCATTCAGAAGAAGCAGAAATTTGCCCATCTTTCCTCACCACCATCATCCCTTACAAAATTTTCTGGAATACATGCACACAGCAAATTCAGCATTTCAATTCCAACAGCCTACCGCTTCATTCAGAAGAAGCAGATTTCTCCTCACCACCATCATCCCTTCCAAATTGCCTGCAAATACATGCACACACCAAATTCGGGACTTCAATAATTCCAACAGCTTACCTCTTCATTCAGCACTCACCCCCAGCAAGCTCTAAATCCTGCAAGCAGCCATGGCTAGCGCAGACAACTCCAATTCTCTGGGGCAAATTCATGACCTCCACAAGCACGCTGCAAATGGGAACACTCAGAACGTTCAGTCCATCCTCAGCAGCAGCAGCAACAGCCATGAAAAGGAGGAGCTGCTCCGGCTCCAGGGCCCGATGAAGAACACCGCCCTGCACCTCGCTGTCTTGTACAGGCACAAAGACACCGCCAAAGCCTTAGTGGAGCAAGGGGCAAGCCTCACCGCTCATAACCAGTACATGGACATGCCCATCAGCTTCTGCACCGACGCTAAAATGCTTCAAGCACTGCTGCTCTCTTCCAACCCTACCAACAATGCTACTAATGAGCAGCAGCAGCACAGTGGACCGCTTGATAGCCATTATAATAACCTCTGCAGGATCAGGGTTGAAGACATTGGGAAGCTGGATTCTGCACGGAGATGTGTCCTTCATTACGCATCCCTGCACCTGAAGCAGGTGGAGTACACGAACCTCTTCTCACATCTCCTCTCCAAGGCGAGCCCCCATGATCTCCAGCTCAAGGATGGTGATGGAGCTACCTTTGTCGGGGTGGCTGCTAAAGAGGGCAACACTACTGCCCTTGAGGCCCTCAAGCTGAACATCGATGGCATCGATGCAGATACCCAGAAGGCGCTGATCAA